>PVJO010002071.1:0-153277 GCA_004026905.1 Hystrix cristata
GAATGAATATTAAATTATGTCTACTTTTTGTAGTTAAGGAAATTGCTATTTCCAAAGGGCCATTTCCTATCGTGATCTTAGGGCTAATTTCTAACTAGAATTATAGCTTAATATTGTACTGATTTTAAAAACAAAATTGTTTGGCACCCATAGCTATCATTGTAGTGAAACATATTGAGTCATCACCCATAATAAGACTATGTTATATTTCTTAACACTGTGTTTGTCTGTTCACATATATACATATACTATTAGGCCACAACAGAAAATTTATTTTTTACACTAAGTTTATAGTCAAATGTTTAAAAACTACTGTTTGATAGAAAGACCCAAGGCTCTGGGATCAAACAGGCCTGAATATGAATGTTGTTCCTGTTTCTACTACTAGCTAACAACTTCCTGGAACAAGATGCCAGCCAACTTGCTCTTGCATGCTACTTACGAGACCAAAGAAAATAATCTTGTTCTCAGATACGAACTCTTTTTAACGGTGGCAATGGGAACTTTTTACTGGCAAGAAAACTACTATGTATATAATTATTTGAGGTGAAATAAAGGAATTTCACTGATTTATCCAATATTTATCATTACTTATCATGAGGATAGACATCATAATTTCCCCAGGATTTAGTGGAGAGATTTAAGATAGGCACTAAACAAACATTTGGATTATACCAATAACTGAGTGAATAAAAGGCTGAAAGAGCCAATAAATCACTGCTCTGTGGGAGATATTAAGAGTATGGAGATGAATAAGGCATAAGCTTTGATCGTTAAGAAAATCAGTACATATTTACTGCTGAATTTATATTTATTGCAAATATTTATCTGGTCTCCAGTGTTTTCCAGGTGCTTTGCTAGGTACTGTAGTAAACAAAACAATCATATTTGTTCCCTAAAGGTGAAGAGATGTTACATAATAGTCAAATAAATAGCTATAAAATTATGTTAAGTGCCATGAAGAGTATTATAAAAATCATAAAATAACAAGGCTAATTTAACTGAAGAAAGAAGTAAAGGAAGGCATGACAAAGAAAATAATAGTTTTGTGAGAAAACACCACAAGTCTTGAAGGTTAAAAGGCTTGTTATTGTCTCTCCTATAAAGGGAGAACAAAGAAATGGTCAATGTAATTTGGTAGATCGAGCAGGGAGGAAGCTGGTAGGAGATAAAACAAGACATAGAAAGGAGTCAAGTCATGCACAACCCAAATCAAACCCTTCCCAGGGATATCGAATCATGAAAAACTGGAGAGCGATACGGTCATATTTGCATTTCATGAAGATCACGTCAGTGTTCTAAGGGACAGAGGTCTGAGGAAGAAGCAAAAGGTGCTGGGAAAACAGTTGAGAAAATGGAGCTAATACCGGCACCATCTTAGACGTAAATCCGAAAGACAGCTTGAGAACAAATGGAGTGTAGAAGAGGTGCACGGCGGGGGAAAGGGAAGCATCAGAGCGAGCATTCAGGATTTGCCTCCAACAATCGCCTACAGAGAAGAGGCGCTGTGGAAAATGAAGAGAAAAATATTAATGGTAGTGAGTGCTCCAAGTAGTGCTATAGGACACTTTGGATTTGACGTCTAACTGAAGATGTCTAACTGAAGATGTCAAGAAAGCCTTTAATATCCCCAGAGTTTCTCCTGTAGTGAAAAAACGAAGTCCTCACTCTGCCCTGAGTCGCCCTTCATGATCCAGGGCCTTGCTCTTTTCTTGTAGCATCTCCTGTTTTTTTCTCTGTCATTTTGCTACAGCCAGAATGGCATCCTGGAAGCTTCTCGAACATGTCGGGCTTCTCTCTGCCTTGGTGCCTTCGCATTTGCCGTCCTCCCGGGAATGCACACTCTCGGGTATGTCCCTGGCTCCGTTCCTCGATCCCTTCTATTTGAATGTCACTTAATCAATAACCTCTCTGACTTCTCTATCATAAGTCTCTCCCAACTCCACTCTGTTCTCTCCTTTTCTCCATAATCTTTTTCACAATGCGACATTTTAAAATCAGTTATTATTTTTGTTGTTTGTCTCCCACAAAGACACGGGCTTTGTCATTTTTATTCACTAGAAAGAGCACAGTCCTTAGCAGATGCTGAATCCTGATTCATTTCTGAGATTTTACCCTACTTGGGAGCTGACAGGTCAGCTTGCCATGTTTTAATGGATGCTAGCTAAAGACACAAACTCCCGGACAGAGACAAGTAATTTAATTATTTGGTACCCCTTGCCAGAATGTCAGCATTTATCCTGGTTTCCCAAACTTCCGTTTCCACAGGACAGCGTGAGAAAGGCCAAGTGGTACTTAGCACAGAAAATGCAATGCAATACCAGAAAAGGAAGTCGAAGGGTACAAAACTCCCAGATCTTTTTAAAAGGACAATAAACCCACGTAAGTTTTGTACTGGAAAAAGTCGTTTTTACTACACTAGACAGTAGAAAGAAAAAAAAAAAATCCTGCCCATTACACCAGATGAAAAAATTATTTTCCAAGTTCATTATTTACATAAACACCTGGGGAAAGATAGTCTGAAACAAAGGTCATGGATACCTTTACTTACAAGGGATGTAGAAACATGAGACAGAGTCAAGATTTGTCTCCTCTCAGCACACATTAGATACTCACTACATACCTTTGAATTAAATATCAAATGTTTTTTGAGTTTTTTTGCTTTTGTTTTACACAAATATTTTTTCAATTTTTATTTTTCATTAGTACACACTTGGAGTGTATAATGATTACGTTCCTTCTGGGGAGTTTGCATATGTACAGAAAACATTTTAATTCTTTTGTTCATCTGCTTCCCCTCCCCTGCATCTCTTCTCCCTCCATCTCCTAGTCCCCTTCTCTTTTGCAAAAGATCTCATTTACTATTACCCAGCTTTCATTTTGCTCTTCATATTTCAGGTTTCTCATGTAAGAGACCCATGTGATTTTTAAGCTGTGTGTCTGATTTACTTCCCTTAACGTTGTGATCTCAAGACGGGTTCATTTTCCTGCGATGACTCAAGTTTATCCTTCTTTATGGCAGAGCATCGCCCTGTGTGCCCTGGCTTGTACTTGCTAGAACCAAGTTCCTGGAAAACTGATTTACTTTTACTGTGTCTCAGGCACATCCACAACTACAGAGCAGATGGAACTTCGAGCTCATCTTGCAGATGAAATAAGAGGCTCAAGAAGGGAAAGACTTTCCCATAATCAAAGAGGAAGTTAGAGATCCAACTAACCAGCTAATCGACAGGACTTTTCCTGATAGAATTTGAGGCCCAGCCTCCCCTTTCGTCTTTCTAACTCAGGCAGCATTCTTCAACTCCGGAAGCCAGGCCGTGACACAGAGTCAGTAGATACGCAAGGTCACCTGTGACATAGCACAGCAGGCGGGGCCTCTGTTGCCATCAGCCTGTATGACACCCTTGTCCCAGGTGCTCAGGAGAAGTTCTAAGTTCAGTACAGTTTCCAATCAACCTCTGGACGCCGAATTTCAACCATGAAGCTGACAAGCATCTTTCTTCTTAGTGTCTTGGCCTTGCTCAGTTTATGTGGTAAGTGTATTTATCTATTTTTTGAATTTGACCTGTCGGTTCGCTAAACACACTACCTACTGGAAATTTGACATAGTCTAGCCTTAACTAAGACTAGCTAGTCTTAGTTTGTCTTTTGCTCCCAGTGAAATGAAATAAAATCAAAAGATGAAACTTACAGAAAGAAGAATTTTGACATAGCTTGAGAAAAACAATTCTAGTAAGCTTTGGAGACAGAAAGGTTTTCTATCAGGACGACCCTTTGTCATGAGTACTGTAGAGAAAAGCAAGTGGGGACAGAGCAATCTTAAATACCATTTTAGTGCTTGTTTCTGCAGCACATATACCAAAATTAAATAGCATTCTAGCTCTGTGAATGCTTACAGCCTATTTATGAATTTAAAACTCTCATAGACTTACATGACACAGACAATAATGATGGCTAAAAATTACTCAGTGTAAGGGGAATAGTTGGACTGATTAAAAGAAAAAAATTTTTTGATCTGCAAAATGTTTCAAGGGTTATTTCCTTTCCTTGAGTTGATGGGGTGCCTAAGTTCCCAAACCGCATCTGGGAAAGGTTGGGAGACAACTCTGAACACACAGGACTTCGATCAGTTTTCTTTTTATCGTTGAAAATGATTAACATTTTCAACCTGATCTTTAATATAGCAAAAGTTACCGAGAGCCATATCAGCACTTTGCTAACAAGAATATTGTTTGTTGTATTTGCTAAATATTTGTGGATGCAGAGGTCCCTTTCCCGCTCCTCATGAATATTAATTAATATGAAGAGATGCCTGTAGTGAGCACCTGCTCATCAGTTTGGGGAGTCATTTAGATTCTGAAGTCCAGTGGCGCCTCCCGACGACACCAGGTTCTGACTAGTCCAGGAAATCTCCACGCCGTCAGGGACTGCAGATATCAAAGTCAAATTCCGCCAACATTTCCTCCTTTGGGTGCTATCAGGTTAGTTTCCCTTAACTTCAGTGAACTCATCCAGTCATCATCCCCCATCTGAGGGCAGCAAGATCAGCTGTATCTATTTTGATTATTGTAAATTCAAAAACCGTGACTGGACCTATAATTGCTCAGTGTCATACAGCCGTGGGAAAAAGCTCTTTGAAAACGGATGGTGAGTTGGCAAAAACCTACATTTTAATTTTAAATAGCAGCATTACCTACCTACTCACAAAAAGGGACTTACAGGCAATTGCATCAGAAAACCTAGCTGCTCCTAGTGACAACTCTTTCACAGCCAGTTGTACAAACACTCCATCCCTTCATGCTCAAATTGAGATTGAGACATTTTACTTCACTAATTGTGAAATCAAAGATCTCAGGACTGTGTGCGAGAGTGTCAGTAGCCTTCAGAAGATATTTGCTCAGTGTCTGATACATTTCAATTTTCAACAAAATGAATCAATTTCTGATATACCGAATTAAGCTACTTTGGTGGGAATCAAACTTTTACTTAATTTTTAAAAAGATTTTATCAGGCAGGGAATGAACACAAATCACTCAGATGCCTTTGAAAGAGGACAGAAATAAGAGCAGGAGGACAGTGGGAAAGACCAGCAAAGAAGTCAGTCTTCCGTGGAACAGAAAGGCTCTAATAAGGGTAGATCCGTCTTTCTCCCACTTAGGATGCAACTTAACACGTCTGGCTTATGTTTTCTAGGCAATACTACAGCTAACTCCCTTGGAAGAAAGGTAAAGAGAGTTTTATTTCTTATTTCTCAGGCTGAAGCTGTTTGATCCAACAAAAGTGCAGTTCGGCAGTCACTTTCCAGTTCAGTCTGAAGTCAGGATGAGTAGTAAGAGTCCACAGAGGCTTAAGCTGTTAAATGCAGACGGGAGTAACAGTCCCGCCAGTCCACGTAGTCCTGTGTTGCAAGGCAAATCCACTGATGTGTGGGCGAGTTTTGTGTAATTGTCTAAGGCTGGGGATGAAAGAAAGTTGTGAGGACGTTGGTTGTGAGAGTGTTAGTGAGTCTGTGTGCACTAGCGCTGACTGGTAGGGTGGACACTTTCTCAGGTCCACTTCCTCCCTATACCCAATCTCATGATGTTGGATAGAGCCCCTAATCACCGACATGTGGCTCTAATAATGATCAGCAGAAAATAGCAAACTAACTTCTTCCTCTAGAAAAATGTTTTAAATCTAACTTTTCCATGATTTTCTTTTGTTTCCAAAGTTAATTTTAGTAAATTTGGAGCTGGGAAGAGGAGATGTCTCTCTGTTCATTACTTTTGTATCGAGGGGGAGGGAGCTCACAAACCTAAAAGTTTATAAAGAATAATTTTTTACATTTATGAAAAGTGTTATGAAGATGTAGTACAATTAGGAACTTAACCCAGCTTGAGAGATGAAGGAAGGAGCTCCCAAGTAAGTAAGAATTATTTTGAACCGTGAAGGATAAATGAGTATTAGCAAAAGATAGCTGGCGGGTAGATTGTGCCGGTCATTAGATGATCACTAACTGTGGCTGGAGTAAAGGATACAGAATATGAGGACTCCAAGATGGAAAACACCTAATGCCTTTGCATGCTGGGGGGAAGGGCCGTGTGACTGGACCCCAGTGTGTAGGGAAGAATGTAGCCCAGTAGCAGCCAGCCTGAGAGACACCTCCAGCAATGTGAACATGAATATTAGCACATTCATCTTATGCAAATCTCACAACCCACTATAGCCTGGATGGAAAAATGACAATACCATTCCCATTTTGTACATGGAGTGACTTACCCATGTCACACGGCTACCTAAATTCAGATTTTTCTGACGCTGAGTCTTAAATATTTTCTTTTGGAACACTCCATGTCATTCTCCCCATGCCCTTCCCCAGAGATACTAAAACCATTTTAGAGATTTTGCTATAACAGGGAATGATGAAAAGTTATTGTGTTTAATTCCATTCTTAGGTTAACTGCGAGTATGCAATGGGTGGATGCCCCAAGATTTATGATCCCGTCTGTGGGAGTGATGGTATTAGTTATAGCAATGAGTGCACCTTCTGTGCTGAAAATCTGTAAGTACAAACTCCAAATCTGTAAATATAGCTTAAATGTGTTGTCATCAGACATTTTTATCTTCTCCCTCTAAAGCCCCAGTCAGTATCCCAATGGCATGAATCTTACAAGGCGAGAAACAAAGCATCTACTTTTTCCAAAAATAACTCTTTTTTCTCCTATTCCTGTATCTGACATGAAAATATGACTTAAAATTACTTGCATAATAAAAACCCACGATTTTAGAGTAGTCTGGATTTTTGAAAAGCCTGTGCACACAAAATACCACTAACTTTAAAACACAGTTCTCGGTGATAGGAGTGATTTTTTTCTTTTTCAGTACTAGGGATTGAATTCAAGGATTTGCATGAGCTACTTCTGCAGCTTTTAGCTGTTTTGGTGTTTTGCTTTGTTTTGTTTTGTAACAAAGTCTCACTAAGTCACTAAGTCGCATGGCCTGTGCTCAAATTTTGATCCTCTTTCCTCCATCTCCCAGAGTATTGGGATTTCAAGTGTGCGCCACAAAGCCCGGCTAGTGATTTTTGTCTTCTAAAGCCCCTAATATGCAAATATAAATTTTATTTGAATAACCAAAATGTACTTTTGTAACAATGAATTTCCAATTTCTGAAGTGGCCCTAAGTGAATGAAGGGAATCAGTCCTAAGACACCCAGAAAAACAGATGTGCCACAGTTTTTCCATTTCACTCAACAATTTTTTCTCATGTGTAGAGCTTTAGGTTAATCTCTCCTGCTTCCTTTTTGGTCATGACTAAGAGAAAACAGGTTCTGAGCACACACAAGATAGCTTCTTGTAACCTGTTGCAAATGCCAACAAACCAGGTATAAGTATTGCAAGAGTAAAGAGAATGGAAAGAAGTCAAGGGGTTGAGAAAGGTTTCATGGAAAAAAAACCTCTCCATAAACAGGGCTCTGAATTTTGGTAGCATCTAAAAAGAGCATTCTAGGTTAAATAAAAGTGTGAAACTCTCAGAACAAATCAAATAGATTCTACAAGTGACCTAGATAACACTTAGTTATCCTGGATTCACTTGATGTCAAAGACCTTAGGCTCAAATGACTGTAAATTCTACTATTGCCCGGCATAAAATTCACTGCCTTAAACACAGATCTTCTTCTTGGGCTGTTTTAAAGCATCTCGGAAAAGTCTCAGAGTTTAGCAAAGACTGTGGAAATACATCTCCAGGGTAAGAGATCGACTATCCTGAAGTTTTAGGCCCCAAACATTAGGTATCCTGCTTTGCTGCAGATCTGTTTTGACAGCAAGAACTTTTAAAAGGAATTTGAAACCACTAGTTAATTTTCTCATGACCTATGTTGTTGACATTAACATCAAACATTGTATTTCCTTCCAAGGAAAGGAGAAAGCAATAGAAAAGCTTTGAAACTTGGGAAGTTTCCAAGTGCCTGGATGGATCAAAAGACCCAATATTTAGAGTGACACATTGAGATGGTTGAGCAGATGCTGGGCCACTTGTTCCTTTGGCCTTTGGAACCTATGAGTTCCGGCGTGCTCACTCCTTTCTTTCAAACATATATAAATTTTGGAGGAACATTTGGCTATCAGAAAATGTAACATCTCTACATTTATTACTCAGATAAGAAAACTTATGTCTGGAAATAAATATGACAGTCTTGTATACAACATATTTCTTAATATACTGCAGGTACCTTTGTTTTTATCACCCATTAAAAGTTCAAAACAAATCCATTGCATAATAACTGCACCCAAGCTCTGACTCGAGTTGTCAAGCTTTGAGATTAGCAGATAACATCAAACAAGTGTTTACATACGGCAGTCTCCTCGGTCATTGTGTTCCTGGCAGCTATAGTCAATGAGGACTTCTATTTCTTATATTCTCAGGGTATCTATAGTGGCAAATTCTTTTCTACACATGAGCAATGTCTAACAACTTTCTGTGATGATAGGCGGGTTGTATAACTCTGCTGTTCAATACATAGCCACTGGCCACAATACACTAGCCATTAGCACCTAAATGTGGCTTGTAAAACTGGGAAACTGAATTTTTACTATCACTTAACTTTTAATTTAAGTAGCAAAATATGGGTATTTAACATACCTAACTACAGAGAACTGGTTACCATGGAAAGTAAGTCAAACTCATATGCTCTGTTTAGATGTTTATGCTTATATATAACTGATTTGGAAATTGGTAGTATGAGTACTTAATGATTATGGGACAAAAACTTTAAGTTCTCTTAAAATGAATCACTGAGGCCTATAAAATATATGAATGTCAGATATTCTCCAGTAATTCAGAAATAGGAAAGTATATGTATGCTAGCATTTTCAAGGAAAGGATGGCTAGAAAGATGAGAGATGTGCAGAGGTTCTGAGTAAGAACATTTGCAGGTTTTAGGGATATTTCTCTTACAGAACTTGATAAAGGTGGTATGTGGAGAGCAGAGAGGATTTTTCCCCCCCTCTGGAGAGGAGGATGCTTAGAAAGGGCTGGTATCATTTGGGATGGAGTTAAGATTTCCTTTTGCAAGACGTTGGATCATCAGTCTTCCAAAACAAAATGGCAGTCAATTAGAAGGCTGAGCAATAGCCCAGGAACCACTAAGATGAAACCTGTTAGCTGTAGAAGTAGCATCAGAAATAAATGAAGCAACAGAGGATTTCAGATCAATTCCAGGTGTTCACTATAACATCTTCTACTAGATCTATAGATTCAGTAAGAACAAGCTTTTTCTCCTTTGTTGTGTTTCTAGTAAATGTAATAATGATCTAATATTTGATGAATAAGTGAATGAATAAATGGATGAAAGAGAAATAAGAATGAATCTTAAACGTCTCTCATTTTAAATAAAACTGAATTTTCCATTCATTTTTTCCCCATAGTCTCTTTGTCAGTGAAATGTAGGGTAATTTTGTTTTTCAATGTCTTCTACAGGAAGCGCCGGGTGCCTATCCTCATTAGAAAATCTGGGCCTTGCTGAGAACCGAGCTTCCAAAATCCCTTAAGTTTCCAGGAGGTCAGGCTGGCCTAACTGTCCAATAAAAGCATCTGAATACACGTTGTTCTTTTTCAAATGCTTTTCCCTCAAATGCGCGTCTGATTATACCGGGGCCAGAGGACTTGGACAAGCATCAGAGTAGACCAAGTTTTACCAATATAGCAATCCTGTAATTTCAGACAGAGTTTCCCTCAAAATGCTTCTCCTTCCCTCATCTTCCTCACAGTCTGAGGCCTTCACCTCAGGATATGTATAGCAGATACTAAAAAACAGGATGCAGTAGATGGACACATGTAATTCCACATAGCATTGAACACTATTTTAAGGGCTAGTTACAAAACTCTCAGTCCAGAAACATGTTGCCCAACATATTTCACTGATTCAAATGATCTCTTTCAGTTTTCTTGAGATTTAGTTGAGCAGCTGTTTTGCCTGGCACAGGTCTATATACATGGACATAAAGCATCCTGTCTGGTAGAACAGACCTCAGTCCTTGAGTTTTATTAATCTCAGAATGTAAATTTTAGGTCAGAAATTATCACAAACAGAGTTTGAAACATTAAGGAAACAAACAAAAAAAGCTGTACTTTCTCAAGAATGCTGTAGATCAGTTTCTGGACTTAGCCTTGGTCCTTGCCCAGTAGAGACAATTCCTCTTTTGTTACTAAGGTGAACAGTAAGTAGTAAAGTAGAGCTCTGGGTTTTCCCTGGTTATTTGAGATTTGCAATGTCAACCTCCTGAATAAATTCAGTCTGTAGGAGAACAATGCAGAAATATATTGCTTTAGGGCTTACAAGGATCACAACCCAGGAATGCAGACATCCAGACATCCATCTTGGATCTACACTCTGACAATTTACAACACGGAAGCCTTATTTAAAGCTTAGAACCTGAAGTGGGGGTTACATCAGTGTTTGCCAGGATTTTGGACGGACGCTGGCAAAGAGTAAGTTGTGGTGTTCAGTACTGGACAGCTCTTCAGTTCCTGGACACTTTCTCACAAAGGCAAAAGTTCAGGTCAGCAGATCTGCGGAAAACAGTTCTAGTGAGTGATGGATTTGTTCGCTTCCAGAAGTTAGCGTGTGTCCTCGCACATGCATAAAAGCAGCAGAGCCCGACGTTGGAGTATGGACGTGTCTGAGATCTGATCTAACTTATGTCTCCAGACTCCATTTTGAGTGTTCTGAACAAGATGGTGGACTGCGTCTCAAGACTTCCCTCGGGTACGTGCTTCATAGCTTCGATGGGTGTGTGCCAAGCCAGCAGTAGGCTGGGTGAGATTGAAGAGGGGAGGCACGATGCTCAATCAGCCTGAGGTCTGGGCTCTTCTACCGTTACGCCATCCCCGAGTGACAATTCGACAAGGAAAACAAGGAGCATGTGCTAGAGGAACTGGTTGTGAGGACTTTGGGGGGGATTTCTATGTGAGCCATGATAACCCTGTAAGATTACTCTTTGTTAGGGAGCTTAGAAAGTGAAGTCATTGATAATGTCAGAAGCAAAAACAGTAGCAGAGTTAGGCTTGGAATTCAGGCTGACTTCATATGTGGTGCTTCCGCTTTGAAACCACAATCACCTCAGATAGATTGTTCCTTGATTCTATTTTCTATCGGAACTGTAGAGAGCAGGCTTCTAGTAAAAGGGTCTATGTGTTTATATTTAGCAGTACCAAATAAGAAAGAGACAAGGACGTGTTCAAGAAAAAAAAAAAAGTAACTACAACTACAAAAAAATGGAGGGAAAAGAAGGCGGTGGCAACTTGAAGTCCCAAGTTTCTGAAAAACTACCCTAAAATGGAGAGGTGAATAGAGGGCTACGACAGGCTGAGATATATGCAATTTCCTGAATATAGTGGGTCACAGATTGCCCACTGAAGCAGAAATAACCAATTAAAAGATAGTCCTGACTGGGCTTGGTGGTGCACATCTATAATCCTAGCATTCAGGAGGCTGAGGCAAGAATTACAGCCCAGCCTGGGTACACACAGAGATACTATATCAAAAAAGAAAGAAAGAAAGAAAAAGAAAAAGAAAGGCTGTTTCAGACTTGTAAGGCGTAGTTGCTTGACACACTAACATTCAGATTAATTTCTTGTGATATTCAGCATATACAACAGAGCTTGAGATTTAACTCTGACCACTAGAGGGTACTGTAGTCTGCCTAGTGCCTCAAACCAGAGCCTAACAGCGCTCATCAAACGCCATACTAACTAATCGTGAATGCAAGATGGCTTCCAGCATCCTGGCTGCATTGCTAGAGGACATTTGAAGGGTACATCTAATATTAAAGAACTTTGCTATGGTAAAGAGAATTTAAATCATGAAATCCTACAAATCATCATGTCTTATAGCAACCGTCATGTCTTATACCATTCTGCAAGTCCCAAAAGAAGAGAAATTATAAGCAGAAGCAAGATATAACTCGAAATGATCTACCTTTAATAGCTCTACTCTGCTGTTTCTCTGACCCACCAGAAAGTCTGGGAAAGCTGTGTCCATGTGTGGTTTTTAAAGGATGGTTTACGTACTAGAATGTGTTTAGAAGAGAAAGATACCAAAATTGAAACTTCGTCCTATGATGAATGATTGAAAAAAGTAGAAACATTTTGACTATAAAAGGAAAATCTTCAGAACTTGGTGGTTCCTTTCCAAGTTTAAAGGCAACACCATGAAAAAAAGAAACGTTCTTTTTACACTGATTTAAAAAAAAGACATTTCTGCTTGAAATTAGTATCTGACACCTAGAATGTGCTCAATTCATACTTATATAACTGAATAAGAAGGAGACTTGAACAACTTCTGATTGCCCCCCCAAATAGAAATGAGGCTGATTGGTTGGGATTAAAGAGGGATTATCTTTGGCTTGGCAAGAAATGTACAATATAATTGTTAAGAGGCTCTAATTTAGAGTACCTGGGCTGGCAACTGGCTATGCCACTACCTAGCTATGTCTCCTAGCAGAAGTCAGAGAATTCTCAAATTTCAGTCCTTGCCACTAATATTGGGTTCGTAATAATTCCTTCAGACAGTAAAACCTCAATTCTGATGGTACAGTAAGTGCTCAAATGTACGTTCTATTGATATTGTTATTCATCTTTTAACCCTTTAAGCTCATTGAAAGCCAACTGTTAATCTCTTGGTACATGAACATTTCCATGATAGGAACTTTACCTCTTCAGACAACAATTCGCTGGATTATCGAATTTGCAGGGATTTTATGAAAGAGATTCCTCGACTAGGTACAAGATTGCACTAAAATTTCTCTACCGGTATGTTTTAAAATATCTCAGAATTATAAACAACACTTACAAAATAGAAACTCATGAATAGTTGCTGAGATTTTGTGTATTGGTAAGGATTTTATGGCCCTGGCAGAGAATAGAGTGGTAAAACCAGTGCCCATTATTGGGACCCTCTCCATCATTAATAGTCAGAACTGTAACCCTCATTCAACACAGGACTGCAGAACTACATGATACAGTTACAGGATCGATTCTTTTCTGCACAATTTCCTGTATTGGCTTCAGAGTATTTCAAATATAAATCTATCTGAAGGGAATAAAATATAAAATTTTTGTCCCATTGGAGAAGAAAACTTGTTTGAAATTAAACACTTTTCTTAAAGAATAAATTATACTGAACCTCCTGAGAAAAAGGAGCATGAAAATATTGAACATTTCTTTCTATTTCTCCGAACCAATTTATCCCCTAAAAATCCTAGCTTATTCCAACTATGTAAAAATAAGTTTTATTTGCATAAAAAGGAAGCGATTAATAAAAACATAAAAATCTCTTGCTATTCCAATCTCCAGAACTGCCAACAATTTCCTTTGTTTTCTTTCATTGTTTAACTACAATTTAAATATTGTAGTTAATTTTCAGCTAAAAATATGCAATATGGAGATAGTAAAACGGTGTTCACAAAATTGAAGTAGTATATATCTTTTACTTTTAAACAAGTTAAAAATTACTAGAAAGCCAACAAAAATTAAATTAAATTAAAAGGCTGGTTGAAGACCTTGTCAAAAGCCTCTGTACTTGAATGGAATACTATTGTAGTTATGCATCTTATAGACATATTAAAAATAAATAAAAACAGAAGGCATAGTTTAGATACCCCAGAGCTAGTTACCTCGTAAATTTAGAAACTCGAGCCCTAAACAAAACACAAACATTCGTCTTATTGCCCTTATCAGCATCCTCTACAGAAATTAAACCACTCAGCTGTAGATAAATCAGTTTAAACAGTTGTTTGCCTTTAAAAGGTACACATGGCAGCCAATCAGGAAAAAGTCACGGACTTCCTCCTCTGTGCTCTATAAATTGTGCTATCCGTGCTATAGTATTGACATTTCTGCTATTTAATCCTCAATTTGAGGTTTCTCAACTCATGAACTATTCTTTTTGTATTCTTGATAAACTCTTAAAATTTTGCTGATATGATTTTACTTTTGACAGATGGTAATATGCAATTCATTCTACTCACCACTTGTAGTGATGAACGAGTAGTGTAATATAGATAACAATGTTTCTAGGTTTCATATCATTTCTTATAAAGAAATAAGAGAAAGTTGAGGCTTAAGAGAAAGAGGAAGAGTTGTATTAGAAACTGGAGAGTAAACACAAGAACTACAAAGAAAATCAGAAAAACACATAAATGTGAAAGCGAGAAGGTGAAAATAGAAAAAGTCATGCATATTATTAACAAAACAGTGTAAAACATGGAGAGGGTCAGGGTTAGGGTTAAGGACTGGGATAGGGTTATGGCACAATTACCCAAATATTGGGATGTGAGTTTTAAGGTTAGGGGTAATACTGGAGTGCAAGTACCTAAAATTGGGCTATGGGAATTAGGATTAGATTTAGGGTTAGGGATAGTGTTGATGTGCAATACTAGAGTATTGGGTGCTGGCATTAGAGTTATGGTCTGAGTGAGCACTAGGGATAGAGTTGGGGTACAAGTACCCAAGTACTGTGGTGTAGGTATAAGGGTGAGGTTTAGGGTTTGGTATAAGATTGGGGTGCAAGTACCTGGATTTTTGGGTGCATGTATTAGGGTTAGAATTATGGCTAGGGTTCAGGTTAGGCTTATGGTTAGTTGCTTTAAAATTTGTTAGAATTAACATCGGTTAGGTTTAGTGTTAAGGTTAGTTGCTTTAAACATTGTCACCTTTAACTCTTGTTAGTTACGTTAATGTTTGCGTAAAGGTTAGGGTTAATTGCTCTGAACTTCATCAAAGTGAATACCTGTTATAGTTATGGTTCATATTAGGGTTAGGATTAGGTTGAGTTACTTTAAACTATGTCAGAATTAACACCAGTTATGCTTAGGGTTACAGTTAGTGTTAGGGTTAGGATTAGTTGTTTTAAACTTTGTCAGAATGAACAGGAGAGCATTTTAAGGTGAGGGTTTGGGCTAGAGTTACAGTTAGTGTTAGGATTATTTGCTTTGAAACTTGTCAAAATTACCACAATTTAGGGTTAGTGTTAGGGTTAGGATTAGAGTTATGGTTAGTTCCTTTAAACTTTGTCACAGTTAACACCAGTCAGGTTTAGCATCAGGATTAGGCTTAATTGCTTTAAACTTTTTCAGAATGGCACCAGAGTTAATGTTAGAGTTACAGTCAGGGTTAGTTGATTTAAATTTTGTCAGTATTAACACCAGTTAGCTTCGGGTTAGGGTTAGGTTTAGAGATAGAGTTAGGGTTAGGGTTAGTGGCTTTATACTTTGTGAGAACTGGTGTGTGAAAGCACCAGTTTTTATTAGGTTTAGGGTTATGGTCAGTGTTAGGGTTAGGTAAATTGCTTTAAATTTTGTCAGGATTAACACCAGTTAGGGCTGGGGTTCATGTTAAGGCTAGGACTAACGTTAGTATTAGTGTTAGAATTAGGATTTGTGGCTTTAAACTTTGTCAGAATGTACACCAGTTAGGATTAGGGTTAGGGTTAGCATTAGGGTTTTTGATTTAAACAATGTCTGAATTAATACCTCATGCTAGGTTTAGGGTTAGGGTTAGTGGTAGTTTTGGGGTTTAATACCAGAGTATTGGGGGGGTAGGGTTAGGGTTTTAGGTTTAGCATTAGAGATAATGTTGGGGTGCCAGTACCTGAGTATTGGCATGTAGATGTTAGGATAGAACTACAGTTACTCTTAGGATTATTGTTGGGTTGCAAGTAATAAAGTATTGTGCAAGCATTAGGGTTACAGATAGGGTTAGGGATTGGGATAGTGTTATCCAATTACCCAAGTATTGGGATGCATGTTTTACATTTAGGACTAGGGATAGTATTGGGGTGTGGGTATTAGGGCTAGTGTTAGGTTTTGTGTCAAGGTTTGGGATATGGTTCATGTACAATATTAGAGTACTGAGTATATGTATCAGGGTTAGGTTTAGAGTTAGAATTAGGAAGTGTTGGGGTACAACTACATGAATATTATGGTGAATATTGTGGTGAGGTTTAGGGTTAGGATTATAGATGATGTTGCAGTACAAATACCCACGTATGGGCATGCAGATATTAGGGATGGGGTTAGGGTTCATGATAGGGTTACTTATAGTGCTGTCGTGCGAATACCCAAGTATTGGGGTGCAGGTGTTAGGGTTAAGGTTAAGGATACTGTTGGAGTGCAAATACCCAAGTATTAGGATACAGATACTAGCATTAAGGTTAGCATTAGGGTTAGAGACATTGTTGCAGTGCAAATACCCAAGTAATGGTATAAGGGTTTTAGGGTTAGCATTAGGGTTATGGATAGTGTTGAAGTTCAGTACACATGCATTGATGTGTGGGTATTTAGATTAAGGTTAAGGTTAGAAGTATCATTAGGGACAGTGCTGGAGGCAACTACCCAAATACTTGGGGTGTGGTTATTAGGGTTAGTGTTAGGGATACTGTTAGGTTTCAAACATGTAAATATTGGGGTGCAGTTGTTAGGATCGGGGTTAAGGTGTAGGTTAGGGTTAGGAATAGTGTGGAGCCGCACGTTCCTGATTACTGGAGTGTTGGTATCAGCGTCAGGGTTAGGATTAGGGATAGTATTTGGGTGCAAATACCCAAGTATTTGAGTGCAAGTAAGGGTTAGTGTTAGGGTTACGATTAGGGATACAAGTTAGGAATAGTGTTGGAAATCAAGTACCTGACAATTGGAGTGCTATATTAGGGTTAGGGTTTGGGTTAGGGTTAGGGAGCTTTTGGGGGTACAACTTGCCATCAATTAGGGTGCATTAGGGTTAAGATTAGGGTTATGTTTAGGGATAGTGTTGTGGTGCAAATACTCAAGCATTAGGGTATATTGCTAGGGTTAGGGTTAGAGATAGTGTTAGGGTGAAAGTACCCAAGTATTAGAGTGTGGGTATTAGGATTAGTGTCAGGGTTGGGGTTCAGGCTAAGGACAGTGTTGGGGTATAAATACCTGAGTATTAGTTTGCAGATATTAGGGTTAGCATTGGGGTTAAGGATAGTATTGAGGTCCAAGTATTAGAGTTTCAGTCAGTGTTAGGAATAGAGTTGGGGTGCAAATAGCTGAGTATTGGGGTATTGATATTAGATGAGGGTTAGCGTTGAAAAGTTTTGGAGTGCAAATAACCAACTATTGGGGTATGGATATTAGGTTAGGGTTAGGTTTGGGGTTAGTGATAATTTTAGATGTTATAATGTATTGGGGTACCATTGTTAAGGTTATGGTAGGGTTGGGGATAGGGATATTGTTGGTGTTTAATTATCTGAGTACTGGGGGACAGGCACTGTATAACATTTAGTGTTAGCAATAATGTGAGGAATAGTGTTGGAGCACAAATACGCAATTATTGGGGTTCTTATATTATGGTTAGGTTTAAAGATAAGGTTAGAGATGCAAGTGCCTGAGTACTGGGGTGCAGGTATCAGGGTTAGTATTAGGGTTAATGTGATGATTAACTGATTATGTCAATATGAGTAAGAAATGCCCAACAAAATTGGATCAGCGTAGTTCTGAGTGTGGCTGAAGGGATTTACTGAGACAGAAGACCCACCCCAGGGTCGCTCGTCATCTGAATGGTATATAGGGGAAAGGAAGAAGGAAGGATTGCTTCTGTTTCTTCAGAGGAGCTCCAGTCTTTGCCTTCACATTGGGTGACATCTTCAGCCTTCCAGCAGAGTCTTCAGCCTATAGCACAGACTCTTCAGCCTTCTAGTGCAGGCCCATTAGCACTCCATGGAAGACCCTTTGGGACCCTGATACAGATTCCTGCAGGACACTACAGTGAACTCCAGGCCTCAGACTGAATCCTTCAGATCTCCAGTGTGCAGACAGACTTTTTGAACTCTTCTGCATCTGACTCTGAGAGTCCATTGTAAACCAATCTTGCAAATTCTTATGTATTTTTTTACCTTGTATTAAATCTGTTTCTCTAGTGAGCACTGACTGATACAGATTTTTGGTGGTGGTGGTTGCTCTTGAGAAACAGAATTGTAAAATGAAGTTCTTTAGTGGCTTTAGAGGTTCCTGGAGTTGGCTCTCTAATGTGATGAGACTTAAAGATCCCATGGTCTCTCCTTCTAGTACTGTGGGGAGTACCGATAGTCCTTGGTGTGATACTGTTTCAAGTAACATGCAATATAGTTCCATTTGATTATCCTAATTCACCTCTTGTGAAATGTGAGGCATTTAGCAACTCCATATATGAAACTTTTGAATATTTTTGGCAGAGTGGGAAATATAATGTTGCTGGCTGGTTGCTCATAGCATCTCTAGACAAACTAGTGAATGAAAACAATGAGCTCAGAACATCCATAGGTAATCTAAATTCTTGTCATGGTAAGGACAAATTAATAAAAGAAAATAAGGAACTCAGAGATTCAAATTCCCAGCTCCAGACACACACAAAAATTTTAAGTTTCTAAGTGTGTCCTGAAAGGGAATCACCTCTCCTTTACCCAAAGGGCTAAGATTGCAGAAACCCAAACACCAGCCTTCATGATTTAATTAGCTTAATGGTTTAAATTTAATACTCGGCCTAGAAGGGTATTTGAAGTAAAGGTGAGGGCTCTGATCAGAAAATAATGGAATCCCATCAACTGGGATGAAGATGTTTGGAAGGATCCTGATGACGTTGAGGATGTTGAGCTCCTAATAATCTAGTGAGATTATTTTGCCAAAGGAAGATATTGCCCCACACATAGTGGTGGAGGCATACCCTGTGGTGTTGGCTTCTCCTAATATACTTGAGGAAACTAATCCTGTGTTGACCAAGCATGATAATGCTGACACTCCTCAGGAGCCATCCTCAACACCTGTTTTTGTCTCTAGGCCTATAACCAGGCTCAAATCACAGAAGGCTCCTAAAAGAAGGCTTCTAAGAGTGAGGTACATAGTGTAATGCATGAGGTGGTCTGCTCTTCTCCCAAAGAACTTCTTGAGTTTTCTAACTCTTAAAAGCAGAAGCCTCATAAGCAAGTGTGGAGTTGGAGTTTATGGATGTGGGATAATGGTGGCGAAAGTGTGCACACGCATCAGGCTGAGTTTGTTGATATGGACCTGTTTAGCAGGGATTCTGAATTCAATGTTTGTCTTAGTTACTTTTCTCTCATTGCTTAGACAAAATACCAAACACCCAAAGTTAAGGAAGAAAGGTTAATTTAGCTCAGTTTGTAGAGATTTCAGTCCACAATCAGCTGGATGCAAGGCAGGGTGGCAAGGCAGACAGGCAGAAGGCAGCAAGGTAAGCAAGAGCTGGGGATAAGCAAGGGGTAAGCAAGCCTCCTTCTATCCTTATATTTTATCCAGCCTGCCAGGATTAGGGTGGTGCCAAACCAATCAGTGGACTGATTTAGTAATCACACACACTTAATCCCAGCATCACACACTCTAGAATCAGCCACCTCTGAAAAATTCCCATCTATGACCTCATAAGGCTTTGGTAGGACATCTAGACAGAAACCATAACAACGTTGCAACTTGTGGAGTAAAGAAAGATGTTGATAGATTCTTTGGTTGGCTGGGAGAAGCATGGATCAAAAGATGGCCCACTGTAATGAGTTAGAGATGCCTGATGGTTTACTGTTGATGAGGGGGTTCAGAGAAAAATGTAGGAAAAGAAAAACAGGCCCAAGAATTCTTGTGAATCAACAGCCTTTTTTTTTTCTTATTTTTTCTTTTGTGCTGGGGATTGAACTCAGGGCCTTGTACTTACTAGGCAAGCACTCTAACCACTGAGTTAAGTCCCCAGCCAACAGTCTTATGTTTATGTTTCCAATCTAACAACTTCTAAAGTCAATCTCTGTTTGTATCTCTGAGTAAATGTCTCCATTCAAAAAACAAGATAAAATCATGAACTGTGTAGTCCAACAAAGCTGTCAGTTCTTTTCTGCTGGATTGTATAGATGCAAGAGGATTAAATAGAGCCTCAATCTTTAAACTGTGCATCCCTATCATAAAAGACAGATTAACAAGAGAATGGCATATGCACGTACTAAAAGTAAGTTCTCTGTTACATGCGAGTTTTCATAAGGACATGAGGAACCAAGGAAATAGACAAGTGTGCATATTCTTACGCTTAGGTTTGAGGAGGAGATGGTGAGAAGAGGAAAGCATGCCTGCGCAAAGGAAGTATGAGCTGGTGGCAATACATGAGAAGCAACTTAGCAAGAGCTTGTTCACATCTTCCTCTGTGTGGCTGTGTCTGGAGAGATGAGGATGATCGTTTTCTCCAAGTGCAGAGAGGCCCTCTCTCAAATGGAGTCAGATCACCCACTTCAGAGGAGAAGGTGCAGGGGAGGAGAGCCAGATCGTCTTACTTCTGCAGTTTCTCCAATCTGCAGGACCATGTTTTAGGGAGAGTGTCTTGAAACTCGTCACCCTCAAATTTCTGTCCAGTTGTCGGGGACATTCTGTCCGTGGAGTTTTTCCCTTGGTATTTCCAAGAGAAAAGAACATCTGGAAACTCCTTCTGAATAGTTTCCTCTAAAATGAGAGACACTAACCACTACAATGCTGTCGTTAGGCAGCAATGTCATATTGTCCCTGGTCTGTGTCCTTAAACTGAATGTGATTCAAGAAATACACTACTAGTTTCTTTTGATCACTGAAAAGAGAGTTTTGTCCTTTTATTTGTTTGTTTCTTCTTTGTAAAAGAGAATCTTTTTTTAAATCTATGACTTGTACTCTGAGTAACATTTTGGCATTCTTTTAAGATCATGATACATAGTATATTAACCATTGCTGTTGTCTTTGTTATTAAATTTTATTTTCTCATAAAAGTGAGAAGAGTATTTTTCTATTTTCTTTATTAATATCTACCTATATTACATTTTAAAAAATTGTGTATTTCAAGAAAAAAGAATAGCTCTGTCTTTCCATTGTCTCTCACTTTCATCTACCTGTGGGGAATTCATGGAAAATCTTCTGTGCTACTAGCAGAGAAAAGAGAAGAGAGGAAAGAACATGAGAATAATAAACAGCAAAAAAGATTGGAGAGATCTGTAGAAGGACTTGTTTTAATGTCCACATATGCATTGCTCATGCATGACCTTGCTTCTCTCTCCACCATTGTCTTCTGACCTGTCTGGAAGGAGTGGGTCAATTCCTGTCTCCTGGGCTTGAAGGCATTGTCACTTCCGCTACAGCAAGTCAGAAACAATGTCTCTCCTACTGGAGCTCAGACTCAATTAGAAGTAGAACTCATCAAAGAGAAACAAACACACAAACAAGAAAAACTAAGATAATGTTAAGAACTAGAAAGGACGTACTATAGTGTGACAGTGAAGTAGGGCAAAGGAAGTATGATCTGGTGAGGGTCATAGGAGGGCAGAGTAAAGGGACAGAGTAGATTCAAATGAGCAGAGCCCCGATCAAATAGCTGGTTTACTGAATCAAGAGCAAATAAGTGATTGTTTTACCATGATTCTTTTGATAATTTGTTAATGTAGGGAAAGGGAGAAGATAGGTAGGGAGAAGATAGGGTAAAGGCCTCATTAGATTCAGAAGACTCAGAAAGGCCTCATTAGACTCAGAAAAGCAGACAGCTATAACCAAATAGTTAGAAACATAAAGGCAGCCAGATTCCAACAGTCAGAGAGACAAGAGCAAGGAGACTGGTTCTGGGAAGGTCCCCAGGTAATCTGATTATCTCTGCATTACCTGGCCCTAAGCCACCCACCTGTAACCTCAAAGAAAGGTTACATAGCTATGAGAAACCAAGGCAGAGATAAGTGATAAGCCCAGGAGCCAACCAAATTCCAAAGGCCAACAATAGGGAAAGAACCCAATAAAAGGGATTCAATGAGGGGTCCGCGGGGTGGGGGGGAGGGGAGTAGCTCTCTATCTTCTCTCTCTTCCCCCTTCTCACCACCTTTAAATAAATTGTCTTCTCTTAGTTTAAACTCGGTTTCTTTAATTCTTTACTGTAGCTGAGTTTACAATCTCCAGGAAGTATATTTTCCAGCAGGACAGCAGCTCACAGTCCACCTCCGGATGTAACATTACCTGGCAATTGATAACTAAAACTGAAACAAAGGTGATGCAGCTGCTGTAAATGATTGGTCAGGGAGACCACCCATGAGGAGGCAATATTGGAGGCGAAACCTGAACAATAACAAAAAGCTAGCCCTGCAGACATTCACGGGACCGCTGGCAGGCAGAGGCACACCCAAGTGCCAAGAGCCCAAGGCAGAAAGCAAAGACTAGGTGCGTAAAAAGACTATAAGAAGAGCACTGTGGCTGGACAATATGGATGGACAATGGAGAAGGCAACTTCATAATGGGAGATGAGGCCAAAGAGCAAGGGAGGCCCCTCTCGTGAAGATCCTTGTGGTCTGTGGCAGTGAGTTTGGACTTCATGTTAGATGGAATAGAAAGTCATGGAAGGTTTTAGAAGGAAAGTGATATGATATTTTCACAAGTGTTATCCTGGAATTATGTAAAAAATAGATACTAGGAGAATAGACAGACTAATAAAAGGTTGTTGAGTTTTTCTAACCTACATATTGAACATCATGGCTTGAATTAAGGAAATAACTGTGAAGATTAAGTGGAGACAATAGATTAGAAATACGTTTTTGACATAAAAACTGTAGGCTAATTGAAGACTTCAATGCAGTGGGTAGTTAGAGAAAGAAAAATTGACAGTGACTGCTGAAATTTTGACTAGATCACATGGAGAATAATCAAGAAATAAATTGAGGGTGGAAAAGAGTCAAAAATATTCAATTTATCATTTTGTTATCCAGAATGAAGATGCATAGAAGATAATTGGCTATTTGTCTGGAAATCTGGAGAGAGGACATGACTAGATATATAAATTTGGGAATCTCCAGCATATATGAATAGTATTTAAAGCTGTACAAGAACATAATAACTGTGATGACTTTAGATGAAGAAGATGGTCTTTGTCATATAGAGATGACATAAAAGAGTGGCTAGTTACAAGGAGAATAAAAAGAGTATGAGATCAGGAAATACTAAATACAAAATATCTTTTCAAAAAAAGGAGATGATAGTCAGGTGGGCCACATGCTTCTGGGAATTTCAGGATTGAAATGGAGGAAGATAGGGCAGACATTTCCGCAGAGAAACCAATAGTGACAGAGATAAAAGCAATTTCAGAGAAATGATTATCAAACCAAAAGACCAGCATGAAATGAGCAGAAGTGTGAGTAGAAAGTAGAGAGAGTAAATAAAGATGCTTATTTCAAGAATTGTAGCTGCAATAGGAGCAGAGAAATGGGGCTAAATGTGGAGGGGAATGTAGAGTCGTGTAGGATTTAGAAGGTTTCAAAGTGTATTTGTGTACCATTGTTAAAGGGACAGAGAAGATCATACACTATGACCAAATAGGATTCACCCCAGGGAGGCAGGGATGATTCAACATACTCAAATCAATAAATATAATACACCATATCAACAGAATCAAGGACAAAAAACACATAACCATCCCAATAGATACAGAAAAAGCATTTGACAAAATCCAACACCCATTCATGATGAAAAAAAAAAAAACTCTAAAGAAAATAGGAATAGATGGTCTTTATCTCAATCTGATGAAAGACACCTATGACAAACCAACAGCCATCATACTAAATGCTCAAAAACTGAAAGATTTAAATCTAAAATCAGGAACAAGACAAGGATATCCACTATCACACTCTTATTCAATATAGTTTTGGAAACATTAACCAGATCAATTAGACAAGAGAATGAAATAGAATAAAGATAGGAAAAAAAGAAGTTAATTTATCATTATTTGCAGATGACATGATACTTTACATAGAAGACTCCAAAAACTCCACCAGAAAACTTCTAGATTTAATAACCAAATTCAGTCACATAGCTGAATGTTAAGTCAGCATTCAAAAATCAATAGCATTCCTGTATACAAATAACAGACTCACTAAGAGAGACATTAGGGAAGCCACTTCATTCACAATAGCATAAAAAATGAAATATTTAGGAATAAATCTAACAAAGCAAGAAAAAGAACATAGTATGATGAGCAGGGAGATTGAGAGGGATATCATAAAGTGGAAAATATCCCTTGATCTTGGGTAGGAAGAACCAACATAGTGAAAATAGCCATATTTCCTAAATTACTATACAAGTTTAATGCAATTCTGATCAAAATGCCAATACCATACTTCAAAGAATTAGAGAAAGCAATCGTAAAATTAATTTGGAACCAGAAGAGACCAAGAATGGCAAAACCAATGCTGGACAACAAGGGCAAAGCAGGGGGCATCACAGTCTCTGACTTGAAATTATACTATAAAGCTACTTTGATAAAAACAGCATAGTACTGGCAAAAGAACAGACCTGAGGATCAATGGAACAGAAAAGAAGATGCAGAAACAACTCTAAACTAACTAAAAAATTCTCATCTTCAACAAAGGGGCCAAACACCTTCACTGGAGCCTCTTTAATAAATGGTGCTGGAAAAACTGGCTCTCCACATGCTGAAGACTAAAACTAGACCCATGTCTCTCACCATGCACTAAACTAAAAGCAGAATAGAACAGAAATCTAAAACAGAAACACTAAATTTGCTGGAAAATATAATAAGAAGAACTCTTGAAGACATAGGTGTAGGCAAAGACTGTATGAACAAAACTCAGACTGCACCGGAAATACTACAAAGAATCAATGACTAGGATTGCATCCTATTAAACAGCTTTTGCACAGCAAAAGAAATCACTGACAGAGTGAGGAGACAACCCACAGAATGGGAAAAAATTTTTGCCAGCTCCTTCTCAAAGGTCTAACAACTAGAAGATGTAAAGAACTCAAAAAAATCAGATCTCTCCAAATTTAAAGACCCAATCCAAAAATGGGCATCTGAAATGAATAGACACTTCTCAGAAGAAGCAGTACAAATGGCAAATTGTTATATATGAAAAAGTGTTCAACATCCTTGGTCATTCGAGCTATGTAAATGAAAACAATACTGAGATTCTAGCTCACTCCAGAAAGAATAGCTATTACCAAGAAATCAAACAATAACAAATTCTGGCAGGGCCATGGGGAAAAAGGAACCCTCCTCCACTACTGGTGGGAATGTAGACTGGTCCAACCACTGTGGAAATCAGAGCGCAGATTCCTCAAAAAACTACAACTAGAGGTTCCATTTGACTCAGCTCTTCCTCTTCTTGGTATCTTCCTGGAAGAATTTAAAGCATTATACAACAGTGATATATGTGCTACCATGTTTATAGCAACACAGTTTGTAATAGCTAAGTCTTGGAAACAACTCAGATCCCCAGGAACTCGTGAATGGATGAGGAAGATGTGTTTTTTTATACAATGGAGTACTACTCTGCCATAAAAAGGATAAATGTGAGACATTTCTAGGCAAGTGGATGCATCCTAAAATCATACTCTACAGTGAAATAAATCAGACACATGAGTACATAATTGCAATGTTTCTCTGGTATGAGAAACCATAAGTGTAAATAAGGATGAAAATATATAATACATATTGTGGAAAAGAAAGAAAATATTCAAATGGGAAGGAGAACTAAAGAGGGGGAGGGGGAAAGAAATGAGGGGAAAAGAAAAGGGAAAAAATGTAAATAAAGCTGTTATAAATAAGAAGGGGAAGAAGAGTTGAAGGGAGGGGTGGGGAAGAGGAAAAAAGATACATCATGTACAGGTACAAATTAACTATGATGGATGGGATTGTTATGTAAATCTAAAATGTACCAATAAATCTTCTTGGTTCAATAAATATTCTGAAAATAAGAAGAAGAAAAAAAAAGAGAGACAGAGAAACGGATGATGCCAGACTGTATGGGATAATTGTAGGTATAATGCAGTTAGATTTGATGACCAGAAGGTTTAATATCCCCAGACAATATTTTACACAATTTTAACAGAAGAAGGAGTCTCTGAAAATGATTCTGTAAATGTTCTCTGGAGCACTGGTTAGAACCTGAATGGGCGGCTGACCCTCCAAGAGACTTACTCTTGTTTCGCGGGTTCCTGCCCTTCAGGGACACACCTATGGCCTCATATGGATTTTTTTATTTCCAGTGGACACAGAAGGAAGTAAACAGAATCTAATCAGAGGTGGTTTTGCTAGAAATGGTAGAGATGTTATTTGCTAGAGGTGATATTGAGCTAGAAACACACTGATGCAGCATACAGATCTATAAACTCCCAAGAGGGCACAGTCCAAACAAATTACAGCAGAGATCATGCATATGCATTATTAGTGTGAGCTAAAATGAAAAAAAAAAACCACTGCAAATTGTATTATTTTTATTTATATTATAAATACATGTTCTTACTTATTTTCACTTATAATCTAGAAATTATTGAACAAAACTACTACAACATTTACCAGAGTTCATGGTATCTCTCATAGACAATACAATATTGAATATAAACACCCTTACAAAACACACATTTTAGCCAAACTAATAGCTTAGCCACTACAGTTTAACATTAGTCATGTCCACACAGCTACTCATGATGTTGACCCTATGCACCCAAAATTTAAGAGTTTGCTTGTATCTCTCAGATCAGCCATGACCTCCCACGGGTTGAAGGCATTTTTGTTATAAAGTGAGAAAGAGAGCCTGCCACTTGTGACAACTTCTGGTAGTATATGTGTTTTTCCTACAATTTTGAAGACTTAGCTCAAGTTATTAATGTACCCTTTCATAGTCAGTGGCTATAATGGGCTGGCCAGATCATCAGGGATTTGGAAAGAATACAAATAAGATCTTGTGACAAGAAGATCTAGGGGAAAGCTATACTCGCAAACTTCTCAGAATGGATATGGAATATTTGGGTTTTTTTAAGTTTTTTTTTGAGAGGATCAAACTCAGGGCCTTGCACTTGCTAGGCAAGCACTCTACCACTGAGCTAAATCCCCAATCCCCAGATATGGAATATGATTTGTGTTCCATATGAATGCTCACCCACGTACATCTACTGCGGAGGATGTTCCAAGTTGGAAATCAGCCAATATCTTTTTCCAGGAACTCCAGTAATTTCTCAGTGAGATAAGATTTAAAATAGCCATAGCAGTAGGGATGAAACTTATGCATTGGCTCCACCATATGGCGTTCACCAGGTCTGATGTGGCAGCTACTACTATGGAGTATCCGTCTTACCATGGCAGACACTGATGCTATGTATAATAGTGTCACAGTATACTTGGAGGCCCAGACTGCCATGCAGTGTGCAGTGTTAAATTCTATAATGGAAGGGGAAGTGATTTATCATCACTAGAAGAAACAGTAATTCTGAGAATGGATTTCCCATTACTATATGCAGCACCTTCATAGGTACCATTATGAATTTCTTCTTTGACATCTTAATACTCCATATAACATTGCTATTATATTAGTTTCCTATTGTTGTAAAAAATGACTATACACTTGAAAGCTCTTTTATACTCTAATATATTTTATTAGTATATTTTGGTTGTACATAGCAAATACATGCATTTGGTAATACACGTGTCACATCTTGAACCTTTTTACTTCACCTTTGTCTCCCTCCTTCCCTTCTCCCTCAGCCCGAGATTTCCTTCCCATCATTTCGAAGACCCAACATGAAGGGATTGATTGATCCTTCCTTTGTATTTTTTTAATCTCAATTTCAGTAATTTGCATTCTGATCTTTATAATTTCTTTCTATTACTTTCAGATTTAGATTTAGACAAAGTTGTTCTTGTCTTTTTAGGACCTTGTGATGCATTGTCAGGTTATTTACTTGAGATCGCTCTTGTGGAGAAATAGCTACAACTTCCATCTTAAAACTACTTTTATTGTGCCCCATACGTTTTTGTCTGCTGTCCTTCCATTGCCGATTGATTCTAGGAGCTTTTTTATTTCTTCCTTAATTTCTTCCATAATCTTTTGATCAATAAATTCTGTATTATTTAATCTCCATGTGTTTGTATAGCTTCTATGGCTTCCATTGTTGTTGACTTCTAACTTCATTCCACTATGATCCAATAGAAAGCAGGAAATCATTTAAATTATTTTGTATTTATTTAAGCATGCTTAATGGTCCAATGTATGGTCTATTGTGGAAAATGTTCCCCATGCTGTTGAGAAAAATGTGTGTTCTGTTGTACACTGTAGTTACCTCTTGAGCCCAATTTGTTCAGGCATGTGGCTTTCCTCTGATACTTCTCTGTTGATTTTTGTCTGGTTGACCTAACTGTAAGAATGGGACACTGAAGTCTCCCATTATGATTCTATAGGTGTCTCTCTGTCCTTTGTAGTGAAGTAGTTTTTGTTTCAAGAAATTGAGTGTACCTGAAACTCAGTGCATAGTTATTTACAACTGTTATTTCTTTCTGTTGAACTGCTCGCTTTACCAGTATGTAGTGGCTATATTTGTATCTTGGGATCAGTTTTGTCTTGAAGTCAGTTGTGTCTGAAAATAAGGTAGCTATGTTTGCTCGTTTTTAGGATCTGGTTGAGTGCAGTACCATTTTCAATACTTTCAATTTCAGTCTACATACTTCCTTTTGGATGAGAGTATCTCCTGTAGACGATATATGGCTGCATTTTGTTTTTCATTCAATCTGCCAGTCTGTGTCTTTTGGTAGGAGAATTTAGATGACTGACATTGATAGTTATTATTGTAAAGCATGTATTGAATCCAACCATTATTTTTTCAGTGCTGATTCTTTTGTTTTTTTCCTTTTGTTTAACTATTCTCCCAGTTGGAAGTACACGTGCCTTTTTCTTTGGTGCTGGTGGCCTCCCTTTCTGTTTAGGTTTCCCTCAGGTATTTTCTGGGATTCTGGTAGAGTGATCATGTATATCTTTAGAATATTTATGTCATGGAAAAATCTTTATTTCTCCATCAATTGTGAAGGCTAATTTCATAATATATAAAAGTCCAGCTGACTTTTTTGTTTTTTCTTTTAGGGCTTTAAAATTTCACTGCAGACTTTTCTGGCCTTTAAATTTTGTTTAGAGAAATCCAGTTATTTGCAAGGACTTTCCTTTGCACATTGCTTGCTGTTTTTCTCTAACAGCTCTTAGTATTCTCTCCCGTTGCTGAATCTCTGGAATTTGTATTATGATGAGTCATGGACAGGTTCTTTCTTGGTTTGGGCTATTTGGCATTCTATATACCTCTTGTACTTGAACCTTGAATTATTTCCTTAGATTTAGAAAATTTTCTGCTACGATTTCAGCAAATAAATTTTTTATACTTTTTTAATCCTCTTTTAATTTTTTGTTCCCATAATTCTAAGGGTTTTGTTTCTGTTTTTTAGTAAACTAGCAGCTGTTGGACTCAACTTGCATGGTGCCCTATCACTTTTTGAGTAATTGTGTTTATTATCTACTACATCCACCTTTCTTCTATTTCTGACACTGTGCTCATGCGGGTTAAGTCTGCTACCCACACTCTCCATTGAGTTTTTCGTATAACTTATCTCTGCTTGCTTTTTTAAAAAAAATACTTTCTAATTGTTTTATGACGTGGCCATTCATGTCGTGAATTGTCTTGCTTAACTCAATTATTGTTTGTCTCCTTTTTAAGCTTGTTGGACATTTTATTGATAAAATTGCTGTTTAATTAAATCCAATTTGAGTTCATTAATAATTTTACACATTCACTCACATGTTTCGTCTTTTATCTCTTCAAACATTTTGACTATTTTGTTTTTGAGTCCTTTGCCTATAGCTTCCTATACTTCAGTGTCTGTGAAATCAGCTGTTGGCAAGTTACAGGTTTTGGGGGCATCTTGTTGCTTTGATTTCTCATACTTTTATTGTTTTTGTGCTGTGGATTGAAGATCAATTAAGGCCGAGAAACTCTTACTACTGTGGAGATCTCTTCAGTTAAATTCTATCTCCCTGAAATGTGTCCTTTGATTTCGTTGTTTTGGTGTTTATACCTCTTTTCAACCGTTTCAGCATAACATCTGAGGGTCTTCTTAATGTCCAGTCTTCTCCTGGGGACTGGGTCCCTAGTACCAATTGTATTTGTGGAGAGAGGGCTCTTTTCCTAGGAGCTGAAGTTAGCCTTCCTGATTGCTTCTTTCTTTACTCTGCATTGTCTTCACTTTCTTGGTAGTTTCTAGCTTTTCTGTCAGCTATTTTTTGATTTACATAACTCTACTTCCTTTTTTTTTTTTTTTTTTTTTTTGGTGCTGGGGATCAAACTCAGGGCCTCGTGCTTACCAGGCAAGCACTCTACCACTTGAGCTAACTCCCCAACCCCTCTACTTCCTTTTTAATTCACTAAGTTACTCTTTTCCAGGGGTCTCTATTCCAGGTCCCACAGAGGCTGTATTTTGCTGCCAGTCTTTAATCTGGGATGTTTAATCTCTATACACTTAAAGATTTAACACAATTCAAATTTACATACTTTTAGTTCTGTATATTAGAAGTCTAAAGTTAGTTTCAAAGGACAGACGTCAAGCTATGCCCAGGGCAGTTTCTTCCTGGAAGCTGAGAGGTGGCAATCTGTTGCTTTGCCTTTTTTGATGTCTAGGATTGTAAGGCTTGTGACCCATCTTTCCATCTTCATCACTTCAACCTCTACTTCTGTTATCATGTATCTTCTCCATGTCTGCTGTAGAACTTCCTTCTGTCACTCTGTTAATAAAATACTTGTGATTACATCTTCAGAACAACCTAGATAATACAGTATACTCTTCCTCTCTCAAGATCTTTAAATATGTAAAGTTTCTTTAATCCTACAACAGAATATATTCACAAATTCCAGGGGTTAGTAGATACACAGATTATGGCACCATTACAGAGGATACCACAGCTACTGACCAATGAATTTATTCCATAGAAAATAAAGCATCTTAAATTTTCTGTGCTTGTGAAATTCAGTGATTTTACCATGTGCTCCATCACCTGAAACACTCATCCCCACAGAACACACAGGCAATGGTTCCAGCTCTGTAGAACATTAGAATGGACTACTGAAGACTTATACTGCTTACACCACTTTCTGCATGTAAGTACCCTCTTACAGTTTACATGACGTTGTCCTAAAATAAGATGCTCTTTCTGTCAGTACTAGAATTCGCAGGTCTGGGACTTAAAGGACAGATGTATACCCAATAACTAACTTGAAAATTTCAGCTTTCAGTCCCAATTAATTCAAATTCTGATTCTTTTGAGGTCTTAATTCCCAAGGAAAAATGTTGCTGCCCATGACATGATGGTTTCATTGATCTAGGAAATAGTACTATCACTTGGTCAATTGCAAACTCTCGTTTCACTAAAACCAACAGGAAAGCAGGATAATCCATCTCCACAACTAAGAGAAAGTGGGATGCTACTCCCAGCAGGGCAGGTGGATTATGTCTAGAGGGCTGCTCCAAGATGACTCTATATTCATCTATATTCATCTATATTTACTTCTATATTCAGTAAAAAAAAAAAAAAAAACTTACTTAAAAAGAAACTACAGCAACTTAACAAGAAGGACCAGTATGAGATTAGACTCTTCAAGAACTAAAGTTTGACTTATCCACCAGGTAAGAAATGTCATACAGGTGAAGTCTTCCTTAGGCCAATAGGAATGTGGAAGGAGTAGAAGAGAGAAATATAAATAATTATAAATTTTAAGTAGCACGGATCATTAAATAATTATAGAAATGACGGCTGTAGAAACTACACATATCTGTCTTGCTTTTGTGTAACATTTATGTGTATTACTCCATTATTTCCTTTACCTTTTCTTCCTTTACTAACCTGTTTTCTCTGTGAGCATGGCTAATTTTAGAATTTAGAATTTAAACTACAGAACATTCAGCGTGACAACGCTATAAAACAGTTCATCATGTTAGAAAAACACACCACATTGTGATTATTGTTGAAATAAGTTTCAAGAAGGATACAAGAAAGGTGAATGAACACGGTATCACCAGGGAGTGGACTCTGGATTATTTGTCTCCTAATTGTCAGCTCTCTCCCCACCCTAGTTTTGCCATGTTTCCTTGTCCATGGAGGCTAAAAGGAAATAGAACGAAGGGAGGAACAGAAAAGCTCTTTTATTTTCTGCTCTTTGTGTTATATCAAAAAGTGGCAGCGCTATCAGTAGCGATGTGGCTGCAGTGATACGGGGCCAACGACAGCAGCAGCAGGATTGTAAGCTCCTGCATCTTGTTCGACTGCAAGGACGCGGTTTCCCCACCAAGGCAGCACCTCCAGCTAACAGCCAGCCAGAGCAGCGAGGCTTCCGTCCAGGCTCAACAGCCGCTTCTGCCTTCTGAAGGGCAGCTTTCTCTCCTTTGTTCTTTCACCGTCTCTGAGCCCGCTGTAACAAATCAGCTGCATTAAATCTCTTTTTACTTGAAATATTTAGAATGGTCTGTGATATGTGGGCTTGACACTACTTGATGTAGATTTGAACTTCTGCGTTATAAAATAGGTAAGAAAACAATTTTCCAAGACTGAATGCACTTTAATTACTATTTCCTGCCCTGGACTGTTTCCTGCTCTGGCTCAGGAAACTGCACCAACTGGCGGGAAACAGGGTGGCACAATGAGAGGACAGTAATGTGATTTAAGCAAGTTTAAATTTCTTAAAAATAGAATAATGATATAAGGCTGTTGGAAGAATTGAAAGAATTACGCAAACTGCAATACATAAATTATTTGTTTAGGGAATAAACTAAATGATTCAAGAAAAACTGAAACTAATAGGAAAGGTGAGACTATCCAACTGCTATAGGAGTTTAGAGATTTCTATCTGTTCTTTCTCTCTCTCTGTCTCTGTCTCTCTGTCTCTCTCCCTCTCTCTGTCTCTCTCTCCTTCTCTCTCTCTGTCTCTCTGTATCCCTGTTTCTCTGTCTCCCTCTGTCTCTCTCTCTTTCTCTTTCATTTGCACTCTCATTGTCACTCTCCTTGCCTCTAATTTCTACCTTTCTGTATTCTTTCTTTCACTTTCCCACTCATTCTTCCTCCTTGTATTATGAATTCATTTTTGAAGAGACAAAACTCAGTAGCCAATTATCTCAACATCTGTATCCATAAGCGTTATGACTTGTGTCCCCTCCAAGCCTCATACAGTCCAGGGGACAGGAGGCTTTTCAGAGGTGGCTGGATCTAGAGTGTGTGATGCTGGGATCAAGGGTGTGTGATTACTGAATCAGTCCACTGATTGGCTTGGCATAGTTCTGGCTAGGATTAAGGGTGTGAGTGCTACACCCACCATAGGGTGTAGAGCCTGTGTAAAATACAGGGGACAGACAGGGTTAATGTGCTCTCAACTGCCTGCTTGCCATGGACTGTTTCTCCTCTGTAATGCCCCTGAAGCCTCTACAAACAGTGAGCCAAATAAACCTTTCCTCATTTAACTTTGAGTGTCAGGTATTATGTCTCATCAATAACAAAAGTAACTAAGACAAGTAAAAATTTAGTTTGTCAGGTTTTATAAAGTGTTTACTGAGCAATTCCCTGCTATGTAAAGTCTATAGAACTATAACTCAGGTATAGCCTCATTAACCAGCAATTGTACTGTGGATAAATGAAAGAAGCCGAGCTGTATGGCTCTGAGGGGCGTGGCTGGCTCTGAGGGGCGTGGCTAGCTCTGAGGGGTGTGACTGGCTCAGAGGGGCGTGGCTGAACAAGGAACGATGAGGAGTCAGGTCTCAGGTAGAAATGAAGCTGCTGTGTTAACACTGAACTCTTAGAACAAGAGTAGCCCCCCAGTTCTTTGCTCTGCTGAATCAAAATCCTTCTAAGAAAAGAAGAAAAGGATGAAAAAATAAAGAATATGCGGAATTTGTGGGACAGCAGAAGCAGGAGCAGCAACATCCGGGGAAGGAAGAAGGCAACCGACGCCTTTGCACCATCCAGAGACTCCCCAGTCCTGACATGCTGCCACGGGGTGTCTCAGTCCACAGCCACAGAGTGCGCCCTCAGCCCTACCCCAGCCTGCTCCATAAGATGACTGCCGATCAAAATGCAACTGAGCAACGCGTCCCGAGCTTCCCTGGAAACCCGCTCCTTCTGTTCAAGAGGTAAAATTGTGAACCCGGTAGAATGGGAGAAACGGTCACTGCCCATGAGGAGGAGAAGTGCAGCCATGGAAGGAGGCGTGAGGGAGGGGTGGGGAATCAGCGCCCGTCGGCAAGCCCTGCTTTCAGGGCAGATGGCAAGGTGCACAGAGCTTCTCAGGATTCAGAGGAATACTTAAGGCATGGAAAAGTTTGTCCAGGCATTACATCACGTTATCTCCAAGGAAAAGATTAGCCCTGCCCAAAAATAACATGTGAACTTACTTATGTCTACATGCCTCCGATCTGCCTTTACTTATACATTCTTACCACATTTAACTAGAGTCCTATTTGGAGGAGCGTGCAGCATATCATCACTATGAATTCTATCTAGGGGATCTAACATGCGAATTTTTCCCCTCTGACTAGGAAGGAGGAGGCCTATTAATTTACGGTTTTGGAAAACTAGATAGAATTTTTAGCTCAGACATTCAGAGACTCAAAGGCCAGAAGTGACCTGCTGGATATAACACACTTTCAGTCAAACCACTGAAAGAAACTGGTATCAGGGATGCCAAGTTCTGAAAGAGAAAAAAGGAATAATTTGGCCATTTTAAGGAGTCTGTGTGAAAAGTTCCCTGTGTGTATCTACAGGGCAAGTAGACACAGAGGGTGGGACAGAGTTAGGCTTCAAAAACTGCTCAGAAAGTAGCAAGTAAGGTTCAGAGCCAAAACAAATCAAGGATTAGGTGAGGACTGCCTGGATTCAGCTCTATCCTTATAAAGGTCAAGACTGTTTTTAATGCTCCTTTCTCTCCATTTTATCTGAGCTCTCTAATCTTTGCCAGGTTCCAGGCTGACCTGGGCACTCACCTGACCCAGCTTCTCAATCTCACCTTTACCTATTTATTCTGTTTTCTCAGCATTGACCGGATGTATGTATTGCCTCAGGGGAGCCAGGTGAAGAAAGTGCATCTGTCTTTCTGGATCAGCTTAATTTATGTGGCACCATTTCCCCGCTGCACACAGAGGATTTTTATGGATGTTTCAGGAAAACTGAACTGCGATCACTTCTCTTAAAATAGAGTACTACATTTATTTATTCAGCCATTAGGAAAGAATGATTGATGAGCCAATGTTTTCATTTCACCATATGTGACCAAAGGGGTTTGCATTCTGTGTTACTAGGACTCCCAGTGCGTACAGAATTGGAAAAAATGTTTATTAGTAAAAGAGGGATTTACTTAGGTCATGTCTTTTATTTTGGCATTAGTATTAGATCACAAATGAATCTAATCTTCTAGTAAAAGATTTGTAAAGTCATTAAATAAATTTAAAATTACTAACTTTCTGTGCTTCAATCAGGGATGGTCTATGTGTATTTGAGCACATGAGGATTTTCTTGTTGCTGATTCTCAGGCCTGTGAGATGAATATAAATATGAATGGGAGATTCTAATTAAAAGGCTTGTGTTTTAAAAACTGGACATGGTAATGCACACCTGTAATCCTACCACTCAGGAGGCTGAGGCAGAAGATCACAAATTTAAGATCGGCTTTGACTACACAGCCAGAGCAAGGACAGTCTGGCCTAAAAAAACTCTGACTCAAAGAATGAAAGAAAGAGAGAGAGAGAGAGAGAGAGAGAGAGAGAGAGAGAGAGAAAGGAAGGAAGGAAGGAAGGAAGGAAGGAAGGAAGGAAGGAAGGAAGGAAGGAAGGAAGGAGGGGAAAGTTTTTTTTCAAGATTTCTTTAAATTTTTTTCTATGATATTATATCCTGGATCTTGCAATAAACCTGTCTATACTCTTAACTTGCTTCCAACATACGTTTACTTTGGTTTATAATTAGTCTTGTCTTCACTGTCATTTCACCAGATATTTCCTTCCTAAATGGTTAACTCTTCCTCACTGCAGGGCCCATACTCCTAGCATTCTGTACTCTACCATACTTCACATATTCTCCTTTTAGCATGGACTGGAAGAAAGATCACATCAGCACCAGCACAATGATATCTGCAAGAACATAGCAAGGCAGAGTTTGACTCTTTTAAACTCCTTTTCATAAGTAGGTTTTTTTCAGGGCATTTGAAGTGTATTTCCTTGGAGAAAAATTACACCATAAAATTGATCAACAATGAAAATTGGTACTGGAACAGGTAGTGCACTAAGATAATAGCTCTGCCATCAAAAACGCAGCTGAGCAATTCTATCATGTGAGATCCATGGTGCAAGGTCTGAGAAGTCAAAGCGAGAGAACATACATTTCATTTCCTGTCTTTCTGGCTACTGCTTTACTCAGTTGTTCTTCACTGTCTGGCCCATTGTGAGGCCACAGCAAAATGCCACACACTGGGGAATTTATAAGTAATCGAAATTTATTTCTTACAGTTTGGGAGACTGCAAAGTCCCAGACCAAGGTACTAGCATGTTTGGTGTCTCGTGAGGGCTTCCTCTTTCCTTCCAAGATGGTGCCTAATTGAGGGTCCTTTCATGGGAGAAGGCAGAAAGGCAAAAAGAGGTCTTACTGATTTTATTGGCCTTTTCATAAGGTCACCAATTTCATTCATGAGGGTTGTGTCTTCATGAATTCATCATTTCCTAAAATACCACCTGTTAATTTATCACATTAGTAATTCAGTTTTAACACATGAATTTTGGGAAGCATTCAGATAACACTAAGAAAAGAGGTCTTTTCTGATTACATGAAAAATCTTGCATTTTAGATCAAGATACTCACATATAAAACCTTCAAAGTACCTCCATATTTAAAATGTGCTCACACTTCAGAGAAGGAATAATAGATGACTATAGAAGGAACTTCTCAAAAATGTCCAAAATTCTAGTTTTAGCTTAGTTTGCATCCCTCAATATGACCAGAATTTCTTAGGGAAATAGAATCTCAGGACACAGAGTCAAATCTGAATATTCTCCTGCAGTTTGAAAAGGCAATAGAATTTACAGTATAGCTCAAATTTTAAGGGAAAAAAGGATTAGCATATTAGGGACCAGAGAAAAGGACAAAGAGGCCAGGAAAGGTGTTACAACATCATGATAGATTACATGAATTGTAAATGTCTGGATTCAGAGGGTGTATATTGTCACAAGAAATTTTCTAATGAAGGTTGAACAAAAGAAATACAGCTTAGGTATAATTTCAATGTTGATTTCGAGGATTCTCCTTAATGTGGGAGGCCTGTTCTGAGCAGCTCTAAGGGCAGGGGCATTTGCTTTGCCTCAGAAGACTCCTTGCAGGCAAAGGCCCAGAGGACTTGTAAGAGAACAGGACACAGCCTGTTTGGCACAAGGGACCGATGCTGTGGAAGACAACTTTTCCACGGAGGGAGGAAGGTGGGGAGGGTAGTTCTGGGGACAATTCAAACAAGCATGCAACCTACATCCTCCACATGCACAATTCACCGTAAGGTTCACACTCTCTCAAGAATCTGATGCCCCTGATGGATGATCTGACAGGAGGCAGAGCTCAGCGAGTAATTCTACCAATGAGATTGCAGCTGTAAATACAGATGCAGCTTTGCTAACTTGCCCATCATTCAGCCTAGTCCCTGACTGAAACCTCCTTACTGTTCCTTACTGCTATAAGCCATTTGTCTGGGAAAGCTGATACCTCCAGCCCCAGCTACATATGATCTTTTCAGTAATTTATTTGCAAAACTGGGAGTGGTGGGAGGAGGAAAATAACCAATAGCTACCACTGATTAAAGCAACCCATCTTGAATCTTAGGTTCATAGGGCTTGTTTTGCTTCACATCTCAATTGCTGACACATATTAAGCTCTCTTTAAATTAAGAAACAACTAACTATAGATCTGGTCCTTGAAGAAATACTAGAAAACTATACAGAGAAGGGTACATAAATTTGTTCCATCACCCTTGACTTCTTAGTTAAGCTTTGGGGCTCACTGTGCTCAAAAATCTCTAAAGAGGATTTATGAATCACTCCTTCTCTTGTTGTCCTAGGCATGTCTACATCAGATCTCTGCCACAAAGAAAGGACAGAAATGGCATAGCAAAAAGTTTTGAAATAAAATCAAGGGTTCAGCTCTACCTCTCTGACCCCATCTCTGTTGAGACTTAGAGCCAAGGAGAAAGGGAGATACACACAGGAAACTGCATTCCTGCACATTCAACTTGAGTTGATTTGTTTCTCACACTAAGCTACAGCCCATAGCAACTGTCAAGAATTGAGGCCCTTAGAAGGGACAAGAGTTCAGATAGACCAGATAGGTCACATACATTAGGGTGCAAGAAATTAAAGTCTTCTCTTCAATATTATTTATTTTACTGGGCCACAAACATCCATTTTGACAACCATTTAGAAGAAGAAAAGGCTGCATGTAACCATCCTTTCTTTAATCCCGACAAGCGTCCTCTGCCCTGATACTGAAGTGTAGGACACGCTGGCAGATGACAATGACTTTTCCCTTGGTTCCTCCCTGGTTTACTACGGTGCGATGACTCGAGCTAGGGTGCAGTGACCTGGGAAAATGCAGAACAGTTTAGTTCATGCAACATGAATGTCCATTTCTTCTGGCTTCAACTAGTCTTTTGCTGTGATCCTAAACTGGTAGAGCATCACCAAAGATCTCACTGGAAAGACTTGACCTTCATTCTAGTGTGTTAAGTAGAATGTTTATCTAACTCTGTCCCATCCAAAAGAAAGGGATAGAGTTGGATAAACGGCAAATGCCTTTGTGTAACTTGGGGGATTGGTTTGTCTGGCTGCAAACACCAGCGACATGGAACTTGAATGAAGATTGGTTAGACAAAGGTAACTGGAATCACGTTTGAGGGTCATGCTTCCTTGAGTTAGGCAACAGAAAACTCAGGCAGACACTAATCATTCATAGACCAGTCGCTCAAGCCAAGAACTGGCCTGTGTTGACTCCTCCCGGTAGTTCTGAAAATTCTAAAGGAGATTCTAAGAAGTGGTCCCTTCTTCTGCTGTCTCATGAGTCTGATTTTCACTGTCATTAAGCACAAGTATGAAGTACACAGAAACAACATGGAATAAGGTCTTTAAGCCAAGAATTCTGCTCTTTATTTCTCATCATCGATAGATGACAAGGGTTAGGACAATTAGAGGAAAAACAGGAAACACAATAGAACATACCAAAAGATGTTGCATTTTTCTCATTCTGTTTCACTGAATTTGTTCTTGAACTGTAACTGTAAAAGCCCATCTCCAGTCCTGTGGGTTGAGAAGAAGGCACCGTGCATTTTACTACACAACTTTGTGATCTTCCTCCAAAAGTCATAGCATAAGAAAAAAAAAAACCTCATTCCTGAAAGTGAAATTTAGAGAAATATAGTTATGTTTTGGGGAAGAGGAGACACTCAACACACAACAAAATAATTTATATCTAAAAAAGTCTGGGGATAAATAATCTCTAAGCACTCTTCTGTGGAGAAGGACTTCATAATATTTGCTTCTAAATTGCAGGTCCTGATACCAGTGCCATGAAAAACTGAGAATTTTATACACACATCTACCTGCAATAATAAACATATAGCCTATTTCCTGTCTGGTGTAAGTGTCCTTTTAAGAACACTAGGAATCTTGGATACTTACAGGTCAGGGTTCTCCCCACGTGGAAAACAGTATGAAACTCCCTCTCCAAGCCTGCGTCTCTTACATTAAAGTATAAGTCACAAAGCCTCCAAGAAAGCTCCAAGGGCCTGAGAGAGAATGAGCTATTGTCTCTCAGCCCCAAATCCATGCCCTGGTACTCTGATTTGTGATACCGAGACAGAAAACACAAAGCCCCGCTGCTGCTTGGCAGCCGGCCAATTCTGCTGATAGGGAATGCTAGAGGGAAACTTGTTCTTTCCCATTTGCTTTCTGTCTGCTTGTGGCTCCTGCAAGAATCACTCAGCAGTCCTTCTTTGCCCAGGCAGCGCTAACTCCGTCCTTAGTAGTAGGCGGTCCACTTTGCTGTTTTCCCAGGACTTGCATGTTTTGCCTCATCCTGCCCCTTCAGAAACAACCTCACCAACCAACCAGTGTTCCTCCTCATGGCTTCGAGTGTCAGATTCCTTGAGTTTGGGCAGATCAAGAACAGATGAGAAGCACACATTCATAAAAGCCTGAGCTTCTGTTCCAGGGCCTGGTCTCCAGGAGTCTAAGTTTTAATAATTCCAACAGATTTAAGACTTCTATTTCCCCATAAGTTTGGGGGGGGGTGTGGTTTGTGGTTGCTTCTTTTTGTGTTACCCTTTTCTCTTTTGGTTGTTTAATAGCTCGTAAAATATTTTATTTTAAATTCTTTTTGTTGAGTCAACCATGGTTTCTGTCTCTTGAATGGATCTTAATAACCTTGTCTTTCTCATCTTCCTCCACACTGCAGAAGAAACAAAAAGCTGGAGCTGCAGAGTGGCACAGAATCCTGCCTTCTAAGGACATGTAGCCCAAAATGTAAGGAGCTAATAAATTGAAGAAATGCATACAAAATATTTATCCTGCCCTCACTTACTCAATTCCAAAGTTCTATCCATAAATGCTCTCCTAGACTCATCTTTGGACATGGCAGAAAGCTGACATTACTGCACTCCAAATCCTGGCAGGTTATGGACGGATGTTCTCCATGACACAGACTTCTCAGCATCTGTCTCAAATAATCGTTTCTATGACAAGAAGGTCACAGGCACAAAGTTTCTGGAAAAGATTGATGCACATTGTTTTCTTTTAATTTAACTGGTGCATGCTGCTTACTTTTTTGCTTATCAAATGGTAGAAAGTGAAGAGCGGCATGGAGACAGAGGGACTGAGTTGACCCCTGAAAGGGTCCTCATTAGGGCAGGAATATGTGGATATAAACTTTGCTTACGGCTTTCTACGTCACTGTCAGAAAGTGGGTGGGGATTTCCCTAAGTTATACCCACTTGCATCAATCTATAGCTTGCTTCCTTAAGAAAGGGCACACCCCACAGGAAACCATGAGAAGAGCAGACCAGAGACCTGGGTATTTTTGAGCAACCAGAGACGCACGAAATGTCCTCTAGCAGCCTGATCACTCACAGTGAGTGCTGGGTCACAGAGAGCATTTTTGGACTCCCATAGAAAGTTTAGGAGATGAGTTCTCCATGGATTGGCCTCCACCATTCCTGTGCTGTCCCAGACTGACTGAATGTAGTTTTTCTGCTCTTTGGAAAGTCTACAGAATGGGCAGCCCTTGACGGGATAAGAACAATGAAGAAAGTAGTGTCTCCAGTCATTCTACCCACAGTCTTCTTTGACACCGACTGGGCGAGAACCTTAGGACGAGGAAGATAAGGAACAAAGCCCCAGATCTCTGACTATTATGTCCCTGGATGCTCTATTACACAGTTTAGGGGCAAAAGAAAGAGGGGTGGAAATTGAGGAATGACTATGAGCATTATAGACTGAGTGAGAATTGCTCTTAAATCTGTCTGTGTTATTTACAATTAAGTTCAGGCTTAAAGAAAAGTTATCAAAAATTTTTTTACAATTTTATGTACCTTCATCTAGATTATTCCCACAATGTTGATTTCCCACAATATATCTCTGCATGTGTATACACACATAAACACACACAGGATGATTAAACAGAAATAAGAAGAAAGTGGAGGGTAAGGAGGGCCTAGAGGAAGAAAAGAAAAAGAAGAAAGAAGGGCTGGAAAAAGGAGAGAAGATGTGGAGGAGAATAAAAAGGGTGGATAAAGAAAATCCATAGGGAAGCTGCCAACACTGTGGCCTTTCCCCTAAATACTTCAGTATGGATTTCCTAAAAACAAGGACAATTTCTCTCATAACACGAGTTCACTTATCAAAATGAGAAAATTAACATGATATAATGCTCTCTAATTTATATATCCCACTCAAATATTGCCAGTTATACCCTTAGTGGCCTTTATAACCAGATTTTTGTTTATTTTCCCAGGATCCAGTCCAAGAGCCCATAACATTTAACTATCACATTGCCAGTGTCCTTTAAACCAGCAGATTTTCTCGGTTATAATTGGTCCTTTATTACTTTGAGACTTTTGAAGTGTACAGGCCAGTGACTTTGTAGCATGTCCCTCAGTTTTTTTGTGTCTGCTGTCTCCTTATGGATTATGACATACTTATTCCATGGGTAGGAGCACCACGGAAGTGGTGTGGTGTCGTTGTAAGGAGATAAAACAAGTCTGTTTAATTACTGGTGGTATTAGTATACAGTACAGTACACGTAAGTAATCTCTATGTGCCTCTCTCTCTCTCTGCATCTCTGTCTCTGTCTCTCTCTCCCCTCCTTCATCCTTGATCACTTGGTAAAAGAGGGATCCACAAGGTTTCTTTATTATGAAGGCGTGCTTTTTCCCTCTGTTTTTGACAGGCAGCTTAGGGAGACAGTGTAAGCCATGACAGAGATCCTGTTCCTAATCAAACTTTTACCCATTTGCTTCAGCAACCAGTGATGACTCATGCTTCAAAGTGTTATTCTGACGGTGGCTAAGTGACAATTTGCCAAATGATGGGTCGTTCCTTTTCTAGTTATTAGCTGGTCTTTACTGTGAGAAAAAAGTTTTCTTTTCATACTATTTCATTTCGCGTCTAACAGCATGGAATCATTGTCTATAATTTTATTCTATGGATTATATTCTATTACTACCATTGTTCATTTTGAGGCTGAAACTTCCCCAGATTTAGATACTACTATCAAGTTGGTTCTCTTGACTTTCGGGTACTGATATATTATTGTTACAGCAGTGGGTTCCAGGTATTTTTTATGCTTTGCTTCCCCAGCATGGAAATCAGTCTTTCCTCCAAGGGTCCTTGTTTTCTTTTCTCTTAATGAAGTATGGTGTTTAGAATTCATGATCTACATATGAATTTTGTCATGGCTGTTAGTCCCTCTGAGCTGATGGTATTAGGATATACAGTTCAGTACATGTAAATTATCTCTCCCCCACCCCATCAATTCATCTCACCACCAATTTCCAGTCTGTACCCATATAATCTGTATGTGTCTATTTCTCCATAATGGACCTCAGTATGGAGACACGAGATGATTGATGCTCCAAGGGTTCCCCTCAGTGTGACAACCTGTGACCGAAACTCTGCAGTTCTCGACAGAAGAGAGGTTAGTTATTTCCCAGTAAACTCCATCCATCTGCCCTGTAAGAGCCAACACAACTCAGAGCACAAATCATAGAAGATGAATTAAGGTTTGTCTTGAAGGTTGATCCTTGATGTTGGACTTCAGACTGCTAAAACTCTTAACTTTGAAGCCCTCAAGGCCAACTCAATGAAAAAAATCATCTCCTTTGCCTTTAAACACTACATATAAAATGTACCTCTAACACAATGTAGACTGGGAAGGAATCTTAAGGAGAAAAACTCATGATGTGAAGCAAAGGGTTCCGTTACTCCCATCTGGTCTGTCCTTGTTGTAAAATGCTTGACTAGAGCAGAAGACCAAGTGAAAAAGAAACCAGTTAAAAGAGTTAGAATGCCATCAGGTCCATTTGATTCTCCCACAGCAAAATTTTTAAAATCAGAGTACACATGGGAAAACCAATTCTGGGTTGTTTGATAGCATAAGACACAGAATAAATTCACAGTTAGATGAGGTCCTTCAAAAAGGCATGACCTGAAAAGATCCCGGCCTTGATGTCTAAACTCAACAAGTTCTGGAGAGGGCAGAGGTGAAACTCAATGTTGTATTCATAAATTAAGATCGGAAAAAAGAGTTGAGTGAGATGTCTTCACAGGGGTTTTCTCTGGGGAAGGAAACCAAAGTTCTAGTTTCCAAGGACAACTCCCATCCACAACTACAAAAACTGATAGTTTTGTAGTAATCCTGAAGACAATCATAGAGTCAGTTCTCCACTGAAGGGTAAGCTGGAGGGAAATGCCCACACAAAGAGGACATTAGCGATGTCAGTGACACATTAGTGATTCAAAACATTTACCCTTCATGGTCATTTTAACTTTAGGGAAGGCCCAGAAGTCACATGGTGCCAGATCTGCTAAATAACATGGATAAAGACACACCATAATATTTTCATTTGGTGGAAATTGCCAGAGCACTTTGAATTGATTTAGGACATACGGGCAGCTATGACAACTAAAGACACTCCCAGAATAGAGGACTTCCAGAACTGCTTCACCATTTCCTGTGCTTCAGAAAGTGGCAAAAAAGATGGTTTGGATACATGCGTTCCAAGTCAAGGGGAGTATTTGAGGGGGCATTAATGGCAATGTATCTTTTATCATAATAAATGTTTAAAACGTAAACATCCACTGTATTTTGTGATCACACTTTATATGAGGGTTGAGGACAGTGAAGGAAACAAATTTTTTCTAATATATTTGCTAAAGCTTAAATTTTAAGAATACGGGAAGCACAGGAAATGTTGGTCTCCCAAGCATGAAACCCTTTTTATTTTTGACTTCGTGCCATTGGCTTCTAAAATCTTATTGATAAAGTTCCTACCCAGGTTGATCTGAGAGACTGAGGCTAAAAAACACGAAGTTTAATTTCTGTTCCAACTTTTGACTCAAGACACACAAAGAACTGTTGTTAGTTTATAAAAGAAAAAAAAAAGGCTAAGCGTTTGGATTAGTCTAGTTCGGATCACAGAGGCCACGATTAGGCATGCATTATCTTTCTGACCTTGATATCTCATGCTTAGATCTGGGACATGAGGACGTCTCCTTCTAGGAAGGCATATGAAACAAACCTATTATCTTCACAAATATTTATGTATAAAATCAAATAGAGGCTATTTTCTGGAAAATTCTTGGAAATTAGGACACTGTATAATGCAAAGAACATTTATCTTCTCCCTTGGCATCATCGTGCTGTCATGTCTTAGGGGCCAAAATAGAAACGTTTATTAAAATGGAGAAAATATTAGGAGCTCTATTCTCTCTGATTCACAGCATGTTTTATTCTAAATAATTATTTGAACTAGTCATTAGTCATATATCAAAAGAAAGAGTAAAGATCTACTTTCTGTTATAAAGACCAGCAAATCTCAACAATTATTGAGGAATTTGCATAAAGGACCATATACCATACCTTCTTTTGCTCTTATATTTAAAAACTATCTCATCTGCAAAGGCAGATTATAGCTTGCTGGGAATCCAGGGCAAATAGTTACGAAGCAGTGTTGACCTCTTCTTCCTTTCTGGGTCCCCAATTATTCAATGACTATAGATAAAACAAGGAAGGCTTAGAAATTGAGCTATCTGTAGATGTGGAAAGAAGTGAAACTTTTAATTTACTTCTTGGGTAATGACTTTGAAAAATCTTATGTAGGGTAATACGGTAGCCAGATAAAGGAAGTTCGATTTACCAGTCATGGCATTATTATATACGAGGTCTTTCAGCAGGCGAGAGCATGATTTAACAACAGAACAGCCTGCAGTTCTATACTCTGTGTCCACAGGGCAAACCCTCAATGCTCTGAGAAAGGGTCTGTCCCAATTTTCTATATTATCCTGTAAAAATCTGCATCTTTCTCGAGATGGAATGCCGTACATGACCCCAAGGGATCCTCTGTGTTGCGTGCTCCACTGATTTCTCTGCCATAGCTTTGCAGACAGCAGTGGGTGACCACAGTGTGTCAGACCTTCTAGGAGGAGCTTCCGTTTGAAGGAGGCTCTAGAGAGGTCAGGGCCACAGAGTTTACCATCGTGTAGAACATAAAGAGAAAGGTGAAGTCTTGGGCTCCGAGTCGCGAGGCCTCTGCCAGACATCTGTAGACCAGTCACCCAGCAAAAAGTCCTCTCTTTTTGTGCTTCAAGAAAATCTTTTTTTTCATGAACGAAAGTAATGGGATTAACAAGAAATTTAGGCATAAGCAATTGTACAAGTAAAAGTCTCTATTTTCCCCCATGGCTGTGTGCTGTCATGTAGAGGAAGTGAAACAGGCAGTCAGGCAGGGGTAGGTAGGGTCGACATGGTCGTCGTTTCCTATCTGCAGCACAATCCCAGCTTACCTGTCTGCAAAGATGTGGGAGATGGGTATAAAAATAACAACTTGCTCTGTAAGCGCATACGCTGAACCCTGACCTGCCTGTGTAAATGAACGACCCCTGACCCACTCGCACTGAAAGGCCACATTCCTGCTGCGTGTACTTCCTAACTGCCACCTCAGTCTTCTGGTTCACTGATTCTCCAAGCGTCCCCGAGGGGCTTACTACAGGAGAGCAAGAGTCTCTGCCCCTCATCTCAAGACCCGCCTTGGCTGAGTGCCGCTACACACAGCACCTGCTGCGTCCGAATGCACCACACACGCCGTCCTCTGTGCCTCCCCCGCCGCAGGGGTCCTGGTCTCCTGCAGGACACGGTGGCGCCCGCCCCACCCGCCTTCCAGCCTTAGCAGGCAGAGGAGAGCAGCAGTCTCTTTAAGGTTAGGAGAATTCACTTTGTCCTCTGCCTTTGCTCTTTTAGTGAAGGGGAAAGTTCTTTCCGCTCTACGTTAAGTTCTTTCAGTGGCGTAAGAACAATTCTTTCTGCCTTCTTTACAAGAGCTGCCAGAGCCCAATTAGCTGGTCCCGATGTACCCGATGTACCCGAGTGCTGAGCAAGATACATCTTCCGTAAAGCGCAGGACACCTGACGCTCAATGCCTGGGGCAAGGCGGCTCACGGCTGGCTCCACCTTCTACCGGGAAACGTTGTTCTCCTCCTTCTTCTCTCTCTCTCTCTCTTTTTGGTCCTGTTTTCAGTTGTTTCTCTCTCTGCTGTAAATATAGCTGAAAAATATAGCCGTAAAATTGTTTTCGAGAAACAAAGACTTGAATGAAATAAGAACCCCAATATTTAACTTTAGGCGTGTTGTACTTAAGTGGATGAGATTCAACATCCGGCAGATCAAAGAGAGTTAAATTAAAAATCAGAAATTTTATTTCTGATTTTAGGATCAGATTGTTATGCTTTTAACATCTTATTTGAGGCCTCACTCAAAAAGAAACGATGATTCATTTCCATTTGACCTGTTGTTTCAGGTGACACAAATGCTGGTTACTGTGATTTACAAAAAAGTAACCATTATTTTAATTTATACATGGCCATAAAGATGAATCCTGTGCACAGTGTTTTATCTCAGCGCTGAGGATTAAGTGAGATTGTATAAGAAAAGCCATTCTTTTTGTCTATTTGTAGGTTGCTTATAAATAGCTTCTCGAGTGCTCTTTGGACAAGTTTTACCATATCCAATTAATGAAATAATATTATCGATGTGTTTATTTTACATTTGCCTGAGGGTCCTGATTTTATCATTTGTGAAAATTATACTCCAATAAGAATTGAAGGTTTTCCAGATTTATCTCAGAATGGATTGAGAACTCATTAAAGACTGAGAAATTTATCAGAAGGAGAAATGAAAACTGAGAAAAGGGAAGGATTTTGGACTTAAAATAAAAAGAAAAGAAGTTTGAAAGGGTCAAAATGAGATAAGCTGCTTTCCTGAGGTCAAATGCCTCTCTCTGGGCTTGGCCTTGCATTTCTTCCACTATCCTCATCCAGACTCAGCCTCACTTGGCCCAGGGCAGGGATTTCCACACCTCAGTAGAGGCCTTCAGCTTGTGGGGAGAGGGGCGTGTTAAACCAGTGACCCAGGAGGAGGCAGCAGGGCAGTGGGCAGACACATTTGTCCCAAGGGTTGTTTTTTTATCCTTGATGGGGAAAAGTTTTTAAAAATCCAAAATTCTCAGTCTCTTCCCTTGTACATTTTTCTAACACAGAGCTGTTGGCAAACTTTAGTCTCCCAATTTCACACTTCAGATCAACTGTAAAAAAACAAATCAAATAGTCATAAAAATTAATATAGGATATAAATATTTCTCAAAGCTATCTCATAAATATGTGAGAGAGACCATGAAATCTGTGAGTTCCACTTTCTGATAACTCTTTTCTTCACCAGTCCTCCTACCTGGCATGTCTTTCAAAGCGCCTCTATTTTTTTTTAAATCTGTATTTGCTGTAGTCACTAATCATGTCTTTCATTCTGGTCATCATCTCTGTAGTTATGTGAGAAATTATTTCTGTTTTGATTTTTTCTCTAGAGCCTCATTCATCTGCTTTGTTACTTCTGCTGTTACTACATCCAAGAGTCTGGGTGCGTGGCTTTTGGATCGTTTCACCTTACTGTCCCTGGGTTTGCCTTTGGTAAGCTGCAAGTCTGGGTTTGCATCTTGTTTATGAGTCTTCTCATTTTCTTTCTTTTCTTCTTTTTTTTTTTTTGTTTTTTGTTTTTTTAGCTTAATTCCTGAGTTGATGCTTGTGAGTTGCTTGTGGCAGGTAGCTTTATTGCTAGTATGGAGAACACTTTGGAAATGACTACCTCCTCAGAGATGTCTTCCAGGTGTAGCTGGTTTTTGAGCTTTGAGTCTGTTGCAAGATCCTACCTCTTCAGTCTGTTGGGACTGAGAAGTTGCCGTCTATTTGGCCCAGCCCCTGGTTCTTGGCCCTGGCCCGTCGTGTTATGACCCTCAAGCCATCTCAGTCTTGGCAGACATGGAAGAACAACCGATTAGAACAATTCTGTCACCTTGACTAAAGCAGTACAATCAGCAAGAACAATAGCATCAAACACAGTCTAGAATATGACAGACTCTGGTAACTATTAATTTGCCACCTTTAACCATATGAACTAGATTCGTGGTTATGATATAACAATCTCCAAAATAAACCAGAAACTTGTATACAGTAAGTATGCCCCCAAAATGATGGTTTTACCCTTAGGGGAGAAAATTCCCAAGGGATTAGGAAAAATTAGAGAAATAGATGAAGAGGAAGAGATGAGCAGCAAGACTGGAGGACAGGCAAAGATTATGCAAACTTTGAGAAACTAGCAAAGAAGAAAGGCGTGAAAGAGAGAAGGAAGAAATAAAAACAAGGGCAGAACAAAACCAAAACAACAAAACTAGAAGCAAATTTCATATTCATATAAAAACAAGAAAAAAAAGAAAGAGAAAAAAACAGCAACAACAAGAGAAAGAAATGAATGGCTAAAGAAGATGTGGTTTTTCTACACAATGGAGTACTACATAGCCATAACGAAGGATAAATGAGAGTCATTTGTGCGTAAATGGAATGCTCCATTTATTTCACTTAATAGAATGTTCCTTGAGAACATTCTATTAAGTGAAATAAATCAGACACTTATCAGTACACATCAAATTGTTTCTCTGATATGAGAAACCATAAGTGTAAATAAGGACAAAGGTGTATAATAAATGTGTAAAAAAAAAAAAAGAAAAGATAGTATTCAAAAAAGAGGAGAACTAGATAGGGAAAAGGGGGATAAAGAAGGAAGGTTAAAAGGAAAGTAAGATGAAAGGGAAAAAATGGAAAAATGTAAATAAACTTGTTGCAAATAGAGAGGGGTGGGTGAATGGAAGGGAGGGGAGGTGAAGAGGGGGGAAAGCCAAGATGCATCATGTACAGGTACAACATAACCAGGTTGATTATGATCATTATGTATACAATGTACCAATACATGTCCTTGGTAAAAATAAAAATTAAAAAAAAAAAAAGGTCCACTTCCAGGCATGTCTCTGCTGTCACTGGTAGACAGACTAGGCAGGCCAGGTCCGTACTGATTAATCCCAGCAGCAGACGTAAGGCAGGGTAGAGTAATCCCAGTTGGGTCCAACAGCCAGACTTCACTACCAGTTCCACTAGAGTTCAGCCCGGTCTCTGGCCATGAGGATGGAACCCGATTTGTTCAGCTAGAGACACACTGTGTGTCTCCCGCCAGCCTGGACTTGGCTCCTTGCCCTCTTCTCGACTTGAGCTTCAACTCACTCTGCCTTTCCCTGCTGGGAGACCTGTGGCCGGCAGATTCTCTGAGTTCTGAGATGCGACCAGCCGATTGCCATCTCCTGGGGGACGTCTGAACTCAACTCACCAGCCACCGCGTCCACCGTTGCGTTCCACTGGTGTGTCTTTCCTGGGCGGGCTCTGGGGTGGCCGGTAGTCACCGTGTCTGCAGGCTCAAGACGCCTCTCCTGCGCTGCGAGCCAGGCTCGGGGAGAAAGCACCATCCTCCCCTCCTTCTGCGCTGAGGTCCCTCTCTTCACTTCTCACTTCAGATCCCTGCTGGGTCCTGGGAACCCACTTCCGCCTTCTCTTCCTCATGTTGCTACATTCCAGCGTCTGGACAACAAATCTAGGAGAGGTTGTTTCTCTGCTGTTCACCGCTCCACCATCTTTCTGGAAGTCCTGGCATGTCTTTCAGAGGGAAATGAGTGTTCGGCTGTTTAAGTGACCTAAGAGATAATCTGGAGATCTACATAATGAAATATTATCATCATCAAGGCGGGAGATGTTAAACAACTTTAAAAATTCAGAAGCCTGAAGGAAAAGACTGAGGTTTTCAAGAGTTTCATGAGAAAGGATCAGATACGGGAGAGGCGATTCCAGAATAGAATAGCCGGAATTCACAAGGACTCTTCCACCTGGCGAGCTGGGCTCAGGTCTTTATAAACACAATCCATGTAGTGGGTAAAGACAGTTAATCGTTCAAACCTCTTCACAGCTGAGGACAATGGGGCCGAGAGAAGATACAGTTACAAGGCCACACGGTGAGAAATTGGCAGGATGAGGGATGTTAGGGGGAAAGAGGCCGAGCTAGGTGCAGTAGGAAAAACCTCTTGACTGTTGGATACCCAGAAAAGAGGAAGGCAACCCACTGGCTTGCAACCCACTTCTCAAGACCCTGGGGAATATTCTGAAGGAGAATCCTAGTGTGCCTTCAGGGCCTCACCTCAGCTTCTTTGCCTGACATACTGGTTGGTCACTGATACTGAATTCTTAAAGGCACCAAACTGGAGGAAACAGAAGGGGCCGTGCAAGCTGAGTATTCAGACACTTTTCCAAGTTTCCAGACAATTTCCTAGAGTCAGACTCCTGAGGCCATTCCTTACCATATTAAGTGTAAACTGAAGTTTGGTAGTACATCCTTTTAGATGGTAGATGTTAGCTGGCTTCTTAGATGAAATCCTTACTACCTCCCTCTCCCTCAACTCTAAAATTGAATCCATCAGTGTTCACAGTTCCACCTCGAAAATGTATTTGAAACAGTCTAATTTTTTTTTAACATCAACTCTACCACCACAATCTAATCATTATCTTCCACAGTTTAGACGATCATGGCATTCTAACTTCATCCACTTTGGCTTGCCATTATGTCTCCCCAAATGCTTTAAACCACAATGAAACATTTCAATGGCTTTTCACGGAATTTAAGAAACGCAATTCACACGCAGTGGGCTACAGAGTGCTGCGTAATTCAGCCCCTGGCCACCTTCCCAACTTCCCAACTTTCCCTCATGCCAACTTCATCCTTAAGCAATATATTACACCTGCCCTGTCTTCAAAAATATTTCTCATTTCTGGATTTCTTTCTCCTCCAGGGCTCATCTTTTAACCCGAAACCCTCTTTTCTCAGGTATTATGTGAGACATATAAACTAAATTTTGTATCTTAGATTAAATGTAACTCCATAGAGTGTCCACTCTCAGTCCTTATACATTCTTTCATTGCTTCACAGCATTCAGGGCAATTTGCTACAATTTTACTGAGGTGTTTTTTGTTTTTTGTTTTTTGTTTTTTTTTAATGATCATTCTCTGGCTGTCCCACCCACTAGCCTCCAGGCTCTACAGGGCAGGAACTAGGGATGCATGTACTTCTTGTACTTCGGGGCTTGTGTTCTTCCTTCCGAGGCTGTAACAAGTCAGACTGATCCTGAGATAAGACAATACAAAAATTATGAAAAGCATGGTCCTTCACATAGATTCCTACAAATAAAAACTATACTACGACTAAAATACATTTGCAGTCTCGCAAGCACAAGGCCCTGAGTTTGATCTCCAGCACCCCAAAAAATAAAAAATAAATAAATAATATAAAAATACATTTTGCACCTATAATTTCAATTAACCTGGTATATTTCTAGATTTTCTGACTATAAAAAGTTAGGAAAAACTCACCAAAGGAGACACTTTGCTGATTTCCCCTGTGTCCCTGATTTTTTCCTAACCTAGGCCCATGCGTTGTCTGCCACTGTTGCCTAGGATTGCCCGGCGTCCGAAAGGAGAAAGCTGATTCATCATTTGCATGAGAGCAAAAGTTTGCATCATTGTGTAAATCTCACTGCATGAATCTCTAATGGAGTGGTAGTCCTTTCCAATATCATGCCTCTTTTTCAACTGTAAGAAAATTAGTCTTTTGACTTCATACCTTCCCATCTCATCAGCTTGTCAATTCCTTAGCTATTGTTAAAGCTTTAATCCTCCCAATAAATTAACAGAGGAAAGAAGTGTATATGTGTTTCGAGAAGTGGAGGAAGCAGAATCTTGCAAGAAATTTGTAGGTGGCATAGGACGGGGTAGTTATGATATGTCATATAGATAAAGAAACCGAGGCACAGAGAAATTCAAGCAAATTGCCAAGACTACTCATAGAACAAGTCGTACAGCTAGAGCAAATCCAGGCAGTCCATCTCCCACGCCTGCACTGAAGAGCTTCCTCCCATTTTTCTGTGGTATCTTCTGAAATTTTAATGCTGCTTGGGACCCAACACCCGCACCCTGTGCCTTCTCAGGCCCTCAGAGTTCAGAATTCAAGCTGGAAAAGTCCCAGCAGAGGCTGCCAGTCTGATCACCGTTGTATTACTGAATGAGAAGCTGTTAGAAGCGTATCAGTGTTTCCTGATGTGAGCACCAGGCACACCAGTGAGGATGTGCTATAGGTTTGAGCATAAATAAGCAAGCATTTCCATTTTAATAGCAATTTTAGAAATGGATGGTAGATGGACATTATGTTAATGTACATATATGCTAAATAAGCTAGTATAATCATCTTCATTTATAATTATGAGATGTATCAAACATATATATGGACCAATAGTATGTAATAGCATACAGCCATGAGTCCATATGTTTATCATTTTATTTACTTAATCATTTATTCCTCAGCAAACATTTACGAGCACTTACCAAGGCCTAGCACTGATCACAAATAAATGCATAAGTAAACAAAAATGCTTATTCTTTTATAGTTTGCATTCTGATTGGAGGACTCAAATTGCAAAAAAATTTAAAAACACAAATAATACAGTGTATTGTGAATATTATATGCTATATTGTACATTATATTATGGAATATGCCCTCATATATTAAACTATATTATATTTTACTATATATTAGAACAATATAGTATAATCTTACTATTAATTATATATATAATTTACATACCACATGGAAAAATAAAGCATGGTAAGAGATGAGGACAACAAAGAGGAGTGAAAACTTAAATTTTCTTGATTAAAAATTATTATAAATAAAATTGAAATCTGTTTTATCAAAAAGAAAAATATTAACAATCGGGTTTCAGTTTGATTCTCTGGGGACAATCTCTTTAACCATCTAATTTTGTTTTATGTTTTACTAACAGGCAAAATTCATTTAATCATACATAGGTAGCGAATAAAGTAAATTACTTTATTATCAAAGTAATAATACTTTATTAAAGAAAACTATTATCAAATAATGATAGTGCTCCGTAAATATGGCAAGAAAATGAGGGAGCAGGGCCCTGAGGCAGCACCAATGCCTCTCCGATCAGTTTTGCCAGAACAAGCCTCTGGCTTCAAGAAGGACCCCACGCAGGAAAAAGTTCTCTCAGGCTTTCATATTTATTACTTATGACAGAGTACTACAGGTAATTATAGCTAGCTTGTATTGAACACTTACTATGCACTACACAGTGCACTAATGCTTTGCGTACCTACCCTTGTTTAATTCTTACAATGACTTGAGAGAGTCTGTAATTACTTCCACCTTATAGATGAAGACACGTGGGTTCAGGGAAGTTAATTAACTTGTCCTAAAACATATCTATATTACATATTAGCGCCACAGTGAGAACCTAGGTGGCTAACTCTGAAATCTGTAATCCTGTTAGAACTTGTAAATAAGTTAAAACAAAGATTAGCTTTATTCTGTTGAGGAATCCTGGAAAAGTTTAATGATCTCAAGAGCAACTGTACTTGTTAGAAGAGTCAGTTTTAATAGTTTTATTAGCTATGTAAATTTGGGGAATTTAATACCAGCGAGATTTACAACATCATCAACTACTAAATTTTAGAGAACATGTAATCTCCTAGGGCCTCTGTGTCTTGACTCTTACTACCATCACCACCACCACCATCATCATCATCACAACTATCATGTATTTAGTGTTTTCACCTTAATTTTTCTTCTACCTGCAATTCCACAGTCTTCCTTAAAACCCCTAGAGTAAGTGATAGTTGCAATGTACTACTATAGTGATAATAGTATTTACTGTTCACTTACTATATGCCGAATGCTTTTAGTGCATTATTGCAATTTTTACAACTGTTGCATGAGATAAATAGTAGTATTATCTATAATTTATAGTAAAATGCAACATGCTCAGAGCTCATCATTTCATTTCCTTTTCCTACCTACCACCCTGACTGGGAACTGTCCACCTACCAGTGCTGCTGAGGACCTTGGCTGCTCAAAGGAATTTCGGGCTCCTCACTTGCAGATGGCCTTTCCTCGGGGCGGTGTCCCAACTCCTCTTCAGAGGAAAGTGGAAGAACAGTGAAGTCAAGTGACTCATCTCAGAGCAAGTCCGGAACGGTGCAAAGGACTCAGACTGCTCGTTTATTGCAAAGTCCAGCCGCTCGCTTTGCTTTTTAATAATCTCGAGTCCCATTGCCTAAAAGACGCTATCAGGGAAGAACAAATTTGAATAATATCCTGTTTTCATACAACGTAATTTGTTCTACATTTATTCTTATTTTTTTCCTGATAGCAATTTTAACATAATTTACTGGAAAGCTATAGAAAATGCAAGGAATATAGCTAAACTGCTACATGTATTTCATTCTAGATTTCTATCCAAGTTTTAATTATTCTCCCTTGCCTTTTACCCCTCTCCCCACCTCTAATGACCTGGAGGCCAGGGTGGGAGACACAGAGAGCCCCTCGGAGGCTGCAGCTCAACTTCACTGCCTCCAGCCCGGGGGCCCGCTGCGCCCCTCCCCTCCCATCCCCTCCCGACTCCTCCCCTCCCACCCCTCCCCCTCTGCCCGCTGCTTGCCATTGGCCGTTGCCATGACGACCAGCAGCTGCCGGGACTCTTCCGCAGCAGGGGTGGGGCCGCGGGGGTGGGGGAGGGAGAGGAGGAGCCAGAGGAGGTGTCTGCTGCAAGTTCCTGGCTGCCTTTGAGCTCACCCCATCCTCCAGGAGGGAGGAGGCCTTCGTGGTGATGCTGCCCGCCGTGCTCCAGCCGCCGCTGCCGCCTCTACCGCCGACACTCTAGCGGGGCTGGAAGGGTGGTTCCTATTCGCACCGTCGCCGACCGGAGACCGGAGGAAAAAAATCCCAGCGGTCGCTGCTGATGTTGGGTTCGGAGGCTGCATCCGACTCGGTCACAAGGAAAATGGATTCAGTTTGCATCTCTCCCTCTTTTCAGCAGCTCCTCCGGGTCTCAGCATGGTGAGTGGGAGACAGCGGGGCTACCTTTTCGGTTTAGTTCGTTGTTAAATGACTTGCGTGTACATTTGTAGCCTGGACTTGAACAATGACTTCTGTATCTCAGACTAGGAGGGGGCGATGTGGTGACAGAGATGTGGATGGAGGGAGAGGAAGGCTGCCAGGAAGAGAGAAGTGAGAAGGCATCTGCTTGTGGTTTTTTTTTTAAATGGTGCTCTGATTTTTATCGCAAATTGGCTCAGAATACCGCCTAAGCCACTTGATTCCTTTCCTCCCAAGCTTAGCAACAAAATCAGGGGGTGGAAAAAGAGCTAACGACGAGAAAAGGGTGCTGTTCAAAGGAATCATTTCATTTGCGGCGCTCACGGATAGGGTTGGGCCTTCCTTGGAAACACATTTGGTGGCTCCGTCTTCTTGGCCTAATTATAAGGTGGTTTTTGCCTATTTTCTTTACTGTTAAGGGTCCCGAGGACTTAGCATTCTATTTCATCTTCTGATATACTCTTGCTGAAAAACCATTTGCCAGATGCAGAGTTTCGGTTTTTGCACATAGATTTGATTGTGAACATACACATACATACCTTATGGTTATTCATATTATATATACACACATTACTTAGCATTTGTATTGCATTTACGAAGCATATTTATATGCAGCATGTGCTCGCTTTACTGTCATTTTATGGGTTATTAATGCCCTTGCATGCTTGGAAGTAATTGCATATTTTTGAAACTATGCTTCTGGTTTGTATTATTATTCATTGGCTTCGTTTCAATGAATGTGAGATTTATTCTTGTTATTGTCCCTTAGTTTCACTGTGACCAATTAGGACAGATGCCTATTATTTGATCTTTATTATAGAACTAGATGTGAATTCATAGCTTGGCTCTTTTCTTTATTTTTAATTGGATTTGTGGGGAATGATATCAAGGGCCTTGAATTTAAAATGATGGGAGAGGGAGGTGGCTTGTATTATTTTCCATCCAGCATCTTGCAAACGAATGATGAAACAAGTCGGTTTTCTTGAAATTGCACTCCAACCTTTTCATGTTTATATCTTGTGTCTCAAGCAGCACAGCTGAGCTGGAAGGTGAAATGCATTCATTTCATTTAATAGTGCTGCTATTTGCTATTCATTCCTTCAGTATCAAGGCACCATTTTACAGTTCTCTCAAATGTTATAGGTCTGTTTCTGTGATTAAGTAAAAAGTAGGATTGTTTTTAAAATCTAGGTGTTCCCAAGTACCCGAGGCAAGCCATTTCCAGATTAGCCAGTTTATACAATGAAATGGAATGAGAGCGAGCAGAGCTTATCAGAAGAATGTGTGGTTTGTAGTTGAAATGGGGGGGGGGTTGTAGTTTGTAAATGCTTGGTTGGATCTGCTTGACCTTTTATTATGTCGAGGCTTGGAGGCAGCTCAGGAGACTAAAGATGCCTGAGATGAGTAGCACACAGGGCTCCATTACCACCTACGATAATGGATTTCATTGAATCAAAGCCAGAAAATTTCTTGCAGGTAGAAGTGTATTAGTAATATTACATTCATCATATGCACTAATTTTATCCGTCAGTCTCTTCTCCAAGAATATCATTGTCAGTGCAAACATTTTTGTGATGCAAAGTGACAGTATCTTTTCGCTTTAATCTTGTGTTTTATTTTACACTCTCTCTCCTTGTTTATAATTTTTACATGTATCAAATTTATGGTTTAATTTATCTGAGAATAAATGTCCTGTTTGATTTCTATATGGGAAAGTTCTGTAGTGACTTAATTTAATATGGTCATGGCATATAATGTATTATACAGAGCCACAACTTTGTAAAGTCACGGTACCATGTGCCTAATGGTAACAACTACATAAAGTAGGACAAGGAAGAAGATACTGGACTTGTATGTGGTATCAAAAATTTTATAAAACAATGCATTTTGAATCTTTCAATGATAAGATTTTTTATTTCCTGAAGATTTTTTTTTTTTTTTTTGTGGTGCCGGGGATCGAACTCAGGCCCTTGTGCTTGCAAGGCAAGCACTCTAATCACTGAGCTAAATCCCCAGCCCCCTGAAGATAATTTTTGACTTCCAAAAATTAAAGCTTCCTCTACATCTTCATTAAACTTTAGCAAATTGAGGTATAGTAGTTGAACCCTGGTTCATACAATGAAAGCAAATATTGTGGGGCTTTGTTTTTATTTCCTTTGTGTTGAGTTTTCATTCAGATGTGGTTTTATGAGTGAAGTTGGTACAGTTGACTGACTGGGAACTCACTGTAAGGGAGTATGACCAGACCCTATCTCTGAAGAAGGATGAAGAAACTAGGGTTATTTTCATTTAGAAAAACAAAAACTTGAGACATAACAATCATGTGCTTTACACAGGGCCTTGTTTGTTTCTATGATTTAGAACCTAAAATATGGTCAGTGGGTTTCAACTTCATTAGGAAGAAAGGAAATCAGAAATAGAAAATGTAGAAGTTCCTCATAGTAAGTGTGAGGAGTCATGGAGATAACTGGATAATATAGTGTGCTCTTGTCCCCCAAAAAGGGTTGAGGATTTAGCTCAGTGGTAAGAGTGCTTGCTTAGCAAGCGCAAGGCCCTAAATTTGATTCCCGGCACCCAAAAAATAAGATAAAAAAATCAAAATCTCCAAAAGGTATAATCTAGAAAAGCATTTGTTTAGGATAGACTAGGTTCCTTCCCAAGAATTCCTCTGGCTTTTTCTAGAGTAAAGCATCCTTTAAGAATGTGTGGCAATTGCTTAACATCAGAGATTTCTGGACCTATAACAAACTCCACTTCGTAATGGGTTTCTAAGTTACAAAATCGGGATATTTTTAAAGAAATCAGTTGATCACCTGCTCAGAGGAATTTTTATGTAATCTTGCCAGGATGCAGATTATTCTGTTTTTAAGACCCTTTTTCTGTCAGCCTCTTTACATTATGATGCTGAATAACTTTACTAAAATTAGGCCTGTTGTATGGTTAATATTTTTTAAATGTAGTGTGTTATTCAGTGGAGCTTAGATACCAGGTATGATAAAAATATGTGGCAAATGTTTTAAGTCAAAAAATTATTATAGCAAAAGACATATTGCCATTTGTTCTTACCACTTTCTGAAGTAGTTCTGAAGTCTTTTTTCATCAGTCTTTAGTCACCCTGTTGTGACTGCCTCAATGTCCTGAATCTATTCAAAATGTTTACCTTTCATGTCATTTGGACTTTGAGGAAGAGCCAGAAGTTGCATAGTGCCAGATTCATTGAATAAAGTAGGTGAGGACACACAGTAATATTTTCATTTGACAGAAATCAATCTGTGAGAGGTGATCAAAACATATGGTTATATTTAAATAAAAAGTTTATTAAAGTATAAGAAACATTGCCATTAATCTCCCTACAGATACTCAAAATACTCATCTTCACTTCTAACAAACTTATGCCCTCATTCTTGGCAATGTGTCTTTTACCATAACAAGTTCTTTTTTTAAAACTTAAATATTCACTGTGATTTTCAATTACCTCTTGGACAAAATAATTAAAGATCTACCAAGCTGATGTAAGAAAAATTAAATTATATGATGGAGGATACATACAAATCATTGTTTAAATATGTTGAGTGAAAGATACTAATTATCTTTTATTCACACACTGCCTTGAAAGTGTCATTTATGTTGGAATATTAAAATTAAATATTTGGGCTGCTATGTAATCTTTTAGTAAAACTTGCTTTAATTAAAACACACATTATTTAGTTTATCGCTTTATGATAGGATGTTTCCTATTGTTTCAGTTGCCCATAGAACATATTTTAATTTTATGTTCATGCTGCAAATAGCCTTTATAGTGTCTTAGAAAAATATTTGGAGAGTAAAAACTGTTTTGTGTATTTCTCCTTGATTCATAAAATAGTTAATGCTTTTTTCCCCCATTATAGGAGCTTAAAAGAAAACCATATTTCTCATAGAAGTTTCAACACAAATAACTCAATAATCAACTTTCACCAAAATAAGTAAACGAGGTATATATTTGGTTGTTATTCTGAGAAGCCAGTTACAAATCCCTCAGTTTACATATAGCACTATTCTTCTAGTGAAGATGTGTTTTCAAACAGGATGAATTAAAGATCTGGCTAACAACTATCTGTGGAGCTCCTGCATGACTAGCAGAATTTGCATATGCTAGCAACATAGAATTTCTTTGGAGGATGTAAGATACAAACATACGGAATCTTTAATAACCAAAACAAGATAGTTATCATTAGTACTGTCCTTGCACCTCATCTTGATATAACCTATTATAATTTTTACATTTTCCATTCCTATTTTTTTGTTTTGTTTTGTTTTTTTGTGGTGCCGGGGATCGAACTCAGGCCCTTGTGCTTGCAAGGCAAGCACTCTAATCACTGAGCTAAATCCCCAGCCCCTCCATTCCTATTTTTTAATTTATACTCACAACAGTCCTATCATATTAGTAAAGTTGTTATCATTGTTTTAAATAAGTGGAAAATGATTGAGAGAGGCTACACTTTGTGCAAATTGTGTTTCCTAAAATGGTGTAAGAGGGATTGGATCCTAAGTCTTCTGAGCCCAAATGTACCATGTTAGGAAATGTGACAAATTATCTTGCACATTTGACTTATATAATAAATGCATTGTGTTGCTCATTTTATTTAGATTTAAAAAAAATATTTCAAGTACCATGGTTTGCTTTCTGACCACATTGAATAGTGATTTGCATAAGTGTGTGTTTAGGGTATTTTCTAGGAAAACAAAGAAAATGACAGAAAAATATTTTGAAGAAAATTGGGGTTTTTTAATATTTCAGAAAAGTATAGAAGAATTTGGGTGAAAAAAATCACAGTTTTGTTGAACTGATAGGCACTTATTTTATGGCAAAGAATTTTTTTAATGACAGAGATTGGGGAGTGCTGTGGTTTAGATCTTAAATATCCCCCAAAAGTCTCATATATTCATTCCTAGGTGGGGCTTTGAAAGGTGGATTAAACCAGTGATGAGTTCATATGCTGTCAGGACTCATGCAGGTCCTGGTCAGAAGAGACAGGTCATTGGGGAGGTATATGACTTTGAAAGGTCTTTTCTTGTCCTCACCTCTTCCCCCCTCTTTCTGCTCCCTGGCTGCCATGGGGTAAGTAACTGTCATCTGCCATGCACTCCACCATGCAATTTGTGCCTTGGAGCCAGCTGACCCTGGACTGAACCAACCAGAACTGTGAGCCAAATAAACTTATCCTTGAAGTTTTTGCTGTTAGGTATTTTATCCCAGCTGTGGGATAATGACTGATATAAAGAGGTAATTTTTTTTTCTTTGTTTAGGACCATGTTATGATTCCTATGGGTCCTCTATCTTGAAAAATGTTATACCCTCTCCTACCTATGCCCTCAGCATCTCTCTACCCACATGTTTTTAAAAATAAAAATGATATGAAAGTAAGAAATAAGTGTATCTCAGTTCAAAAACTTTCTGGTATTTTCCCAGAGAAATGCTACTATACTTTTCTGGAGTGTCAAAAATCAAATACTTGTTTTGCAAAATATTCTAATATTTTAGTATTGTTTTTTATTATTAATGCCCTAGGTGTACACTTCGCATGGTCATTTGGTAATTCAGCTCTGGCAAAATAACAAATAATGTCTCTGAAATATTATTTCACATTTGAAAGAAGTGCCCTTTTTAATCAATTAGCTTGTAGAAAGATGAGACCTATCACACTAAAGACATTCTGTTTAAAAACTTATTCACCAAACAATTAAACTTTGTTCTTAAAAGGTATTTTTTTACATTTAAAAAATAATACATCTTCATTGTGGTGGAAAAGACACAATTCTGAAATGTATAAAAGGAAGATGAAAATCACTCATAAGCCTACTATCAAGAAATCATTACTATTAGCATTTTGGAATATTTACATTTTTCCCATATGTATACGGAAATACACAGACATATGATTTGATAAATGGATCATACTCTAAGCATTGTTTCGTATTTTTTGTATGTTATATGTGATGGTCATCTTTTCATGCCAACAAATATGTCTGTACTAAATTTTTATCTCTGCATACATTATCCCTGATGGTTCAAGTTGGAGTTGGTCTTTCCCCCACTTGGAGGTCTTTACACCTTCGTTTTAAATGCCTTTTTTTGTGTGTGTGTGCTGGGGATTGAACTCACGGCCTTATGCTTGCAAAGCAGACACTGTGACCATTGAGCTAAAACCCCATCCTTGATACAGGTAGTTTGCCTGATTTATAGCAGCTGTGGCAGGCATTATTTTCAGGAAATACGAGCTTTGTTACCCTGACCTGCTGCTGCGTCTCCCCTGCTGCTGCGTCTCACAAGGGGTGTTAAATTATTCCTGGCCATCTTTTGTCTGCTGATAATGAACGAGTTTTACCCAAGTGAGTTAAATCCCTGTTTGAATTGCTAAGAAATTCACGAGATGCACATGTCAACAGCAATAGGAACACCAAAAACAAGAACAAATCCCTTTCAGGCTTATTTTCCCCTAGTATGAGAATGGTGTATCCCATAGTCTTAAACTCTGTAACCAGCTCAAATCCTTTAGGGGAACATATTTAAACAGCCTACATTAGCTCTCTGGGACTCCTCAAAGCAAGATGGATTTTTATCAACTCATGTTTTCACTATGTTCATTCAACAAGTATGTGACAGTTCCCAAATGAAAACCTGGTCATCTGATTTTTTTACTTTTTAAACAGGAATAGTTGGATTTGTTTTATGCTTTATGTCTGAAATTTAAAGTCTGCACTTTAAATATAACTCTTTGGTGAGCTTTCCATAGGGGTATTTCTTCATTTACTCTCTGTACCCTTGGGTGTGCTTCTTTCTTATCAAACGTTGTTTTTAAAATTTTTTTTTGAGAAAATAAAACAAAATTTCATAACAATAAGAAAATTGCAATAAGTAATATATTATGTATCTATCATAATCTTAAAAGCAGTTACTCAGGGTACAAGACAGACAAAAATATTCTCTTACAGAGAAGAAACAGATAATAGCACAAAACTTTCTTTTCAATGAACTAAGAAAAACTAGTGGTATAAATGAAATAAATTAGCATGTATATTAAAATATTTTTGAAACAATGGAATAGGTGATTTGGGGAATTATTTGAACTTCTCTATACTTCCTGTTTATCTACCTTCTATTTTGCTTCATATATATATATGGTTTCTCATATGAGAGACACTGCAATATTTAAGCTTGTGTGGTAATTTTAGAGCTATCTGTTTTCTTGATTTTCCATTCCCCAATTATAAGCTCTGTGAGGGCAGATAATGAAACTGGCTTGTTCACCAATTAATAAGGACTGTTTGGCCACAAGTGCCTGCACTGGAGACCAATTGACTGACTGCCTGAATGAATGAATGGGTGAATGAATGAAGGGTACCTGGAAGCCCAGACGTCTCTTTGGCTTAAGGCTGTAAAGATTTCCACTAGTGGTTCTTTAGATTGTGAGTCTCATTGTTTTACCTATCTGTAGGGCTGGAGCATGTATCATAGTGGTAGGGTGGTAGGGTGCTCGCCTAGTGTGTATAAGGCCCTGTTTTCAATTCTCAGCACTACAAGTAAACCGAAAACAAGCAAACAAACTGTATTTATACATGTGACATTTTCATGATGTTAAAATTTTGATGAACACACTCAAAATCTTAAACGTACAAAGCACAACATTGAGTATTCCATCTTTAAAGATTGTTCACTATATGCTGTAATATGAGAGAGGCTATAAACACTTTCATGGCTATTTTTATTCCCTTCGAAAACTGAATTGCAAGTTAGAAGTAGTGGCATCATTAAGGAGATACCTTCAAATTCACTATAATTTATTAAAAGAAGTTAGTAATTTAATTATTGTTAGCATCTAATTCTTTTTTTTTTTTTTTTTTTTTTTTTTTTTTTTTGGTGCTGGGGATCGAACTCGGGCCCTTAGTGCTCACTAGTCAAGCACTCTAACCACTGAGCTAAATCCCCAGCCCGTTAGCATCTAATTCTGGTACTCGCTCATAGTTATTTTGCTATGGTGGAAATCCACTCTACCAAATTCACTAATCATAAAAAAAAAACCCTGCATATTTATATCTAAAAAGTAAGCCCAAACAGAAATATATCTTATTCTATATATGAGTTAAAACAGCATTCTACTTTTCATGAAATTTTGAAATTAAATATACAAAGAGTGACTTGGACGAGAGGGCATTTTGGCACAGAAGCATACATACCTTCAGGCCGCCAGGGGCAACCAGCTCTGTGGGCGCCTAACCTGCTGACACACTGAAAATTAAGTAGGAGGAAAAAGTCTTTATTCTCTTTGTTTGGCATCTAAGTCCAGATCGTGGTATTTACTGCAATTCTTGAAATTCTGGAGTCCAGTTGCAGTTAAAATGTACATGGAGAACCAAATCTGCCTAAGTTTTGCTGACACTGTCTGGTCAGTAAACAACTCATTGGTATTATTTTCCAGTAAGGAAATTTTGCTGAGATTATTGTGACTAAAAATGCTTATACAGATGTGCTGAAGAAAAAAGGGCGATGTTTTCATCATGCCTTCTGCTTCTAACTGGAAATATTCTCCTTGAAAATGCTTCCCAGTATAACCACATTAAAAATGTAAACCAAGCAAATGTTGCTCACCCACATTCCTTATCTGGTTCTTCCTTGCACAGCATTTCATGGAGATACCTTCCAAAAATAAGCTGAGTTCTTACACTAGAGTCATCAATGATCCATATTTAAGGCCCTTAAGCTTACAAGGTCAGAAATACAAAATTTAAATGTGTTTTCCAAAACAGAGATTGTTAGGATTTTTAGTGCTAGATTACTAATGAGATCAATTAGAATTTTTTAAAATGACTATCATTCTATAACATATCTAGGCTATGAGGTCATTCCACCTATAGGCCATTACACGATGAGCAAACAATCAACAACAAATTTTTTATGTAATGATAATTTGGAGAACTCATAAAAACTTCTTGCAGGCATTCATAAGAGGATGTATAACCTCTTAATTTTTATAATTGACAAGAAAGGGAGAAAGACTTAGAGATTTTGAAGATAAGCATTATATACCCCAAACTTTCATATGAAGTTCTCACATAATTTACATTATGAGAATGGATACTCTGGAATTATTGGAGTTTCTCCATCACGTGTGCAGCTTTAGCTCTCTAGAGCCAAAGGCAGGACATAGTCTGACTCATTGCCTCAGTCTTTGTCTCCTGAGTCTAATACGGAGTAATTTAAGTGGTAAAGAATTTAACCGTTTTATATTTTCGAGAATTTATGGTCTTTAGCTGTATTGCAGAAAATTTTTGAATTTTTATTTCCTTTTATGAGTCAGTTAATTTTTGGTACAGGGGATCAAGATTAAATTTGTACCATCTGGCTATATCCCCAGATTTGACTTCCTTTTCATTTTAAAATACTTCACTTAATAACCATGGTCTATAAAATTTAGAACTTGTAGCGTTTTGAATCAGGTATCCAAAACATTAGTAAAATAAAAATAAATCCTATCTTTTAAAAAAGGAACAAGCAACGGCCCCCTTCCCCCGTTAAGTTTACATAGAAGGAATGTCTTCCTGCTCTTATTCTCATAGCTAGATTGTCCATATTTAGACTTACAAGGGGCAATGCTACACTTGGAAACATGGAAACAAGAGAAAGGAGAATCTCAGCTTGGAACAAGGGAAATCAATTCTTCTACCACTTGTGCGACCTCCAAGTTTCCTTCATCCGCAGGTTTAAAGACCCAGTATCCACATGTGTGCTGGAAACATACCTGGTTCATTCTAACACTCTTTACTAGGTAGGCTTGACTACCTAGTAAAGCCTCTTATCTCTTTTGATTGTGGTATATGGTTTGATGTTTTTCTCTTTTCTCTGTAGTTATGCTTTTTGAAATCAAGCCTAAATGAGTTAGGCAAGGCAGCTATAAGGTGCTACAGAAACAAGACTCATATTTCTAGTCAGCCATTGATCATTTGCTTAATGAAGGTTCACTAACATTTGTATAGTTTGAAAACATTAACTGTCTATTTACTTTGTCCAGTCTTCTTGCTGTGGAATATTTATCTTTGGCTGTAGAGTCAATTGTAATCTCAGCAAAATCAATCTTTTCTCAGATCACCTGGTGTAATCGCTAACCACTTCTTGATGTGCTTAAGTGCTGTCCGACTAACTGTCGGACTAACTGTCCACCTTTAGGGAGTGAGATGAGTCGACAGACTTTTTACAAAGATGCTCTGTCCCCGGGGTCACTCAGAAAACTGTTTCAGACTTGATGATGATCTTAACTCTTCAGAAGAAGAGGAGAAATTGAACTTTTCTTACTGTACAAGTAAAATGATGTGTACCAACAACAAATGGGGCAGTTCCGATGCCTTAATAATCAGGAACCTGATATGGTCTGAATATAACAAGTATCGAAATAGTGACATAATAAGCTACTTTTCTAAATTATTCAGGAAAGGAGAAAATGTTGAGTGCTTTCATTTGCATTGCATTTTTTTTCAGTCTTCACAGTAGTCTGGTGAAGTAGACATTTCTCTTCCTCTTTTGCAAGGGGAAAATGGAGTTATTAGGCATTAAATTTTTTTAACCCAAACCATTCAGTTAGTGAGTTTCAGAGTTGAAATTGTTGAGAGGTCTGATCAGGTAGTGCACTGGTTAGAAACAGAGGCTTTGGTCCCAGCCTCACTTCAAGGACCTGTTTGCAAACTTGAGTAAAATAGTAGTAAAAAGCAGTGTTTGCTTCCAGCACAATGTTTTTTTGAAACATTTTAATCCAAACTTTTGTAATTTAAAAAGTAGTTTTATTTGTGCCTATTCATTTTATAAAATATTGGGTTTCAATGTGTTACTTTCATATGTGCACATATTTTTGATAATATCCATCCCCTCATTACCCTCCTCTGTCTATTCCTCCCCTGCTTATTCCCTTCTCTGTCTAATAAGTTTCACTTCTACTTTCTTTTTTAGACTTCACATATTAGGAAAAACATGTTTTCCAGTCTGACTTACTTTGCTGAACATGATGGTCTTCATTTCTATCCATTTTCCTGCAAATGACAGAATTTCTTTCTTCTTTATAATTGAATAATTTTCCATCGTGTATAAATACCACATGTTTATTATCTATTCATCTGTTGATGGATATCAAGGCTGATTCTATATCTTGGCTATGGTAAATTGTGCCACAATAAAAATATGTATGTGGGTGTCTGCATGGCATGCTGATTATAATTCCTTTGGGTATATTCCAAAAAGTGGTATAGACGGGCCATATGGTGGTTGGATTTTTAATTTGTTGAGGAATTTCTGTACTGATTTCCATAGTGGTTGTACTGGTTTACTTTCCTACAGCAAGGCAGAACAGGTCCTGCACACGATCCCCAAATCATCACGAGCACTTGTTGCTTTTGTTTTTTCAGTGATAGCCATTCTGACTGGGGTGTAATGAGATTGAAATGCAGTTTTGATCTGTATTTCTCTAATGGCTAAAGATGCTGAACTTTTTTTTCATATACTTATTAGCCATCTGTACATCATCTTGCAAGAAGTGTCTGTCCAATTGAGTTGCATTTGTGTTCACTGGGCTATTCAATTTTTTTGGCATTAAATTTTTGAGTTTTTTTAATATACCCTAGCTATTAACCCTTTGTCAGAAGAGTAAATGGCAGATTTTGCCCCATTCTGTAGACTGTCTTTTTACTCTGCTGGTTGTTTCCCTTGTTGTTCAGAAACTTTAATTTGATAGTCCTGTTTGTTGATTTTTGCTATTATTTCTTGTCTATTGGGGAAGTCTTTGCCAGTGGCTATTGCTTCAGGTGTTTCCCCTGTGTTTTCTTCTAGCAGTTCCAAAGTTTCAGTTCTTATTTCCTAAGGCTCTGATCCATTTTGAATAAATTTCTGTACGGAGTAAGAGATAAAGATATAGTTTCAAATCTACAGATAGATATATAATTTTCCCAGAACCATTTGTAAAAGAGGTTATCTTTTCCCCAGTGTATGTTTTTGGTTTCTTTGTCAAGAAGCAGATAACTTTAGTTTAGTGGGTTTGTTTCTGTGTTCTCTACTCCTATTCCATTGGTCTATTTGTCTGTTTTTGTGCCAGTACCATGCTGTTTTTGTTACTATGGCTTTGCAGTATTTCAAATTGAGTGTTGAGATGCCTCCAGCCTTGGTATTTTTGCTAAGTATTATTTTAGCTACTCTGGATGTTTTGAATTTTCAGATTGCTTTTTCTAGTACTCTGGAGTACCATTGGAATTTTGCTGGGTACTGCACTGAATCTGTAAATTGCTCTTGGTATTATGGCCATTTTTAGCAATATTAATTCTGCCCGTCCGTGAACATGAGAGATCTTTTTCCATCTTCTAGTGTCTTCTTCAATTTTATTGTAGATGTTCATCTTCTTACTTAGGTTGATTCCTAGGTATCCTAGGTATTTTATTTTATTTTATTTTATTTTTTTAAGCCATTGTGAATATAATTGTTTTCTTCCTTTCCTTCTCAGCTAGTCTATTATTGGTCTATAGAAAAGCTATTAATAGAAAATATATTAATGTTGCTGTCAGATTTTATACTTTTAACAGTACAAGAAATATTAGACTATTACCTCTTCTTAGAAAATTAGAAAATCTGGCTACGTTAGGCCTACATATGCTCATGGCTGAGATAGCCAGAGTCAAATCACGAATGTTTTCGTAGCTGGGTATTCTGCCCCACTGTAGGCCCCACATTCACCTCCCAAGCTCCCTTCTGCTTGATGGTTACTGTTATTCGGGTTATTAACATAGGAGCAGAAATCAAACATAAAGTGTAACTCCACATACATTTGATAAAATGAATTATTTATATGAAAGTGAATGTTGTAGGCATGGTTTGTGGACAATCACCATAACATTTCAACAGGATAATTTTCAGCTTCAAATGATTCCTCTTGTGTGCCATTATTTATTTATATTATGTCTTCATACGTAGTAGGCTAAAGCATTTTCCCCCAGTTAGTATGCTTTAATACTTTATTCCACAAAGTACAAAGAAATTTTAATACTTTAAATTCTCACAAGGATATAGGTGAGGTAGATATTATATATTCAGAATATAATTTGGGTCTTTTGGCTGCCTTATCTGATCCTTCATTCCACATACAATCAATGCAAGCTGGTCTTGAAGTGCCTAATATAGAAGCAACTAAACGAGCCAAACACTTCTTATTTATTTGATGGAAAAGGGGAGAGTAAGAATAGATAATTCTCACAAGTGTATCTTTTTACTATCCTTATCAATACTACAAAAGCTTTTTCTGAAGATTCTCAAAATAGAAAGCATTCATAGGTTGATACCTGGCTAAAAGAATTTAAGTTTTTAAAAGGAAAAAGGGCTAAATTTAAAGGGAATACTAACATATGAACCAATTTCAGAGAACACATAAACAGCACCCAGTTACCTACAGAAATCTTTGTTTTTGAAAACTGACCAGTGTAGCTACTAACAATGGACTTAAACTACTAATGCACACATTAATGAGGGTGATTTTGAATTAGTCTTCAGTCCTTCCTTTGTTCTCTTAAAATACATCTTTTATTTGATGAATCAAATATAATAATGTTATATTTGATAATGTTATGTATTAAATTTCTACTTTAATAAGTAGAAATTTTAGAAATTTATTGGTTTACTTCTGAACTTAATTCAATACATGTTCTTGGTTTAAAATAAAATAAAATAAAATAAAATAAAAAAGAAAAAAAAACAATTTTCTTAAGGATTTCTTTCAAAACATATTTGATATAATGCTTCTGTTTCTGTACTGATTTTTGTTTTGCTACCTGGCTTAGATGACAAATATTGCACTAATTTTGTTATATAACTCAACCAGAAGATGATGAAGAAAATAATAGTATCTCTATTTTATACTTAACTATACCAAGGTTATTGCAGTAAAAGCAACTTAATATATACTCTACATTATCTGACTAACCACAGATGAAAATAGGTTCTAACTTTAAGTCTGTCTGACTTAAATTGTGGTGTGTTATCTTTAACTTTCAGGAAAATACCTAGAAGAGGAATATCTGGGTCAAATAGAAATTCCAGTTTTGTTTTGTGAGCAGTCTGCATACTGATTTCCATAGTGCTTCTATCAGTTTACGTTCCCATCAATGATACCAGTGACTAAGGGTTACTTCTCCCTCCCCCCCACAGCCTCACCAGCATTTGACATGAATTAGTTTTGCTTTTCCCAACTGTGGAATACAGTGAAACTCTTTAAACAGTATGTTGTAGAAAAATATTTACTAGCATAAGAAAATGTGTAAAATATGTCTTTTAAGTTTAAAAATGTTCAGAAATCAAAGATGAAATATAATCCCAGTTTTGTGAAGAGAGGAAAATAAAATGATACAAACGCATACACATTTTTTACAAGGACCAAAATAAAATAAATAAAAAATTAATGGGAATTAATTCCACATGGCAAGTTTATATGACAGTTTTTTCTTTGAGTTTTCTATGATTTCCAAACTTACTAAAGTATATGTTTCTTTTCTAATTACCAAAATATGGTCAATATTTTTAAAGGAAGTATTTTATCATCAAAATTTCTTTTTTGGGGGGGTGCTGGGAATCGAACTCAGAACCTTCCACTTGCTAGGCAAGCGCTCTACCACTGAGCTAAACCCCCAAGCCCTCATCAAAATTTCTCCATCATCCACAAGCCTAAATAACTGAGTGTCTTGAGTGACTCTGGAGGTCTTCTGAGAAAGGAGTTTTACTCTCCGTGGGGCAGAGGTTCCAACCTGCTCCTTGTGAGCTCTAGGGAGAAGACAGGAGGAGGATAGCACCTGGGCTTTCTACACAAAATAACCAACCATTGCTTACCTTTCTAAAGTTTTAAAAAAAAAAATCCTGTCTCAAGGCAGTTTTGAACTCAATAATATAATTTATGTAATAGGTATTCTGTGTGCCAAATTAAATAATTTCTTTTTTTAAAAAAACTCCAATTTTCACTTGAGTGTTTAACATTTAATTTTGCTAGTCTCTTGTGGTTCGTAGTCATCATGGTTTTAGTTCATAGCAGTTATTAGAATCCTTGGGCATAACATAAAACTCATACTGTAGCCCTGTGTGGCTCATTCATAATCTATTGAAAATCTCATATAAAGATTATTACATGAAAGAACAAAAACCCACGCAAGTTTTTGAAAATCCTAAGCCTTTTGTCTTTCAGTTGTAGGCACAATTATCCCCACCATGAAGGACCTGTATAACTTTTGCTGCCTTCTCTATAGTCTAGACCAGGCGAAATCTTTCTATTCCTTAGCCTGATAATAATGGTGGAGGTCATGGTGGTGATGTTGATGACAATTTACACTCTGAGGGGTGAGGTCAAGAGTGTCACCAACACCGTGGAGCATTTGTGCTTAGAACCTCTCTCAGTTGCACAAGGAGCAGTACTGAATTAGTACCTGCTGTGTGCCTGGTGATGTTTTACACACTGTGCGAGTGTCACATCTTTGGGGTAATTTCTATTGTTCTTTGCCTTTTTCAGGAAACCAAGACAGAGGAATGTTAAGGTTCATGCCTGAGTACAACCAGCTTATAACTGGTTTACCAAGTAATTTTTATGTTCCATCTTTATATGTGGCTTCTGGGGGTAAAGATCAGGACACTATTCTCAGAAGGCTTATGGAGTGGTAAGGATATGTTTCCACAAATAAAAAGTAAATAACAAAACATGACAAACCCTAGCAGACGATGACTTTCACATTCAGCTACCATGACATTCGCCACCAAGGTAGAGTCATGTTTAAGCTAAATCACAGTTTTTTTTTTTTTTTTACTGAAGATGTAAAAATGGAATATGTGACATTTTATAGTGTCTGCTTCCATTTGCTGTATATTGCACATTACAGTTTTGTACGTTATGTAGTATGCTTTAATTCTGTTTGACCAAACCTGTCTCAATGCTGAATGTTAGGGTAACTCAAGTGTTTTAATTTGTATGTGAATTACTAAATAAAATTATCTTTTTTATGATATCACCTGGTAAATCTGATCAGTTATGAAGCAGGTAAATATTTAGATATTTTGAATTAAAATAGAACTTTAAAACAGTCTTCAGATGGCTGGGGATTTAGCTCAAGTGGTAGAGTGCTTGCCTAGCAAGCACAAGAGCCTGAGTTTGACCCCAGCATCAAAAAAAGAAAAAATAAAATTCTTCAAACTAGATGCAAATGGATAGTCTTTAGATTTGTGGTCCTGTTTTTAATACATAGAAAAAAATTAAATTTAAAAATAATTTTAGCACCTATGTAGTGGCATCTAAGTTAGGTGTACCTGTGGAGGAGTAAGTTGTAGATGGGGAACCTATAGATGAGTAAGACTCAATCCTAAAAGTAGAATAAGCTGTAATCATTTAGGTAGTGAAATTATGCTGACGGATCCACTGGATCCAGGGCACATAAGAACATCTGCAGTCAAGGCCCACAAAGGAAGAAAAACAGTAAATTCACAAAGATTGAGCTTAAGCACTTGAAGTGGAAGGGAGAAGGATGATGTAACCTTCCTACTCTTAAAGTCAAAAAAGAATGAAAGAATGTTACAATTACAGGAAATTAAGCCACAAATAACTATTATTCAGGAAATAATGCAGAATCACATATATTTAAAATAAAGCACATAAACATCCCACAAACAAAGTCTTTTGCAGCATAAATGGTTTACCGTGCTCTAAATTTCAACATACATGATGCTTCATCACCTGGGATAATGCTGAAATAAAGAATGACTGCTGCATCCTGAAAGGCAAATTATGAATGGCTTTCTAATGTTTTTTTCTCCATTTGAACCCTTCCTTGTGTGTGAATCTAATGAGATCATAGGCACAAGTATTGGAAAACATGTTAGATACATTGATTCTAGTTAGAGTCAAGGGAATGGTTCATTATTTTTTTCTGCATTTAATACATGAAAAATAACCCCGAAGGTAAGAAAAAATATAAACCCAGAGGAGAAAAGACCATTGAGTATTTAATGAGAGTATCGATTCTGACTTGTTTTCACTTTGTCGTTTTTCCTTCTTTGAGTTACAATTATCAGCACTCCAACCTCAGCATTAAATAATCTGTAAACGCTCTTCTTTCTCAGTGTGTAGGCAAATGTCACTGAAGGAGAAAACTGTAAAACCAGCACAGATCCCTTAAACTCTGTATTTGCCCTTAAATAAAAAGAAAGACTTGGGCTAGATTACCTGCAAGGACTCTTCCGGCTGTAAACTTACTTGTTCATGGCTCTGTGACGCCCATCACCTTTCTGTCAGTCCTTCATCATAACAAGTCAGTAAACAAGTTGATGTGACTTTATTACGTCACATCGGCTTTTTGTTATTTTTCTCTTTTACTCTGTGTGTGCGTGCATGTGTGCACACACTCATGTGTGTGCGTGTGCGTGATACTGCCATTGAGTTTAGTAGATAGGTTATTAAATCCAAACTACACGTCCAAACTTCCCAAAATGCATATAATGTAGTATGCTGCCAGGCTAGTTAGTCCAACGTGAAGGAACTGAGCTTCATTTTTTTCTGCTTCAGCCCAGACAGTGCATCTGCCATAAACGCTGGTACCTACTCACAGAGTGAGTGTGATTGACAGAAACATTATGAAGAGGCTTTTCTGGCTTGTATAGCAGATCACATTTAAAGACTCTTTCCACTCAACACTGTGAACCCACCGTGACTGCAGCTCCAAGGCAAGAGCATCTTGTGCCCTGCAAAATGTTTGTTTTGCATTTCCCGAAAGGGGCTGTTCAGGCTTCACTCTCTAGAGGTCCTGTGGAAGCCAGTTCAGCCGTATGTGCAACATTTTGATCAAAGAATGACCATAGCTCCGCTTGGAAGACAAATGAAATAAAAGGATAAAAGCTTATGCTGTTCCTTCACTCTCATTTCTCAGGACATGTATTCTTGTCATCTATGGAGTCGGAAGAATATCACTTAGCATCAGAAAATTCCTTGACCTGACAAACATTCCTTTCTCACAGTCATTGTCTGGGCACCGAATTCTCTCACCACGAATGTGGTCCTCGCCCTCCCCCATCTCACCCCCAGATGAACGGGTTGACACAGCACAAAGGCACAAAACTGGGGTTCTGAACTCCTGGGTTTAATCTTTGTTCAGGTACGAGCTAACTCTATGACATCAGCAGGCATTCTGACCATTCTTGATTTTTGCTTTTTTTCAATTTGAAAAGAGAAATAAAATATATCACCACCTTATTACTTTATCTTGAAGGAAAAAGTATGTTAAAAAATGCATAGAAGGGTCACTTCATTCCTTTCCTCTCAGATGTGTAGTTATGTCTGAAAGCTGATGGAAGAAATTCTCTTCTAAATTCCATTGTTTTTATTTGCCAAATGTAGTGATTGCAATTGTGTATAGGCCTGATTTATTCTCCCATTAGCCTGCAGTCTCCTTGAGAGAAATAAGATAGTTGGGAGGATAAAAGAAGAGGGAGAATACACTTCTAAGGGGAGGAGATGCAAACCCGAGAATAAGTGGGAGAATTGCAGGGGACTCAAAATACATATTAATTCGACCTCTGTATTTGAGTATGTACCTTCGCAAAAAGTGAATCTACATAAAACTCTCTTGACTGGCCGGGATAATGAGACAGTGTGAGTATCACAGAAGGCCTGTGAAACTATTGTGGTAAAAACATTAGTGACACACAAAAATGTTCAGAATACACTGAGCAAAAATGTAGATTGAAAGCACTATGTTTCTTAAAGATCTGTTTGTTTTCACATAAGGGAAAAAGATCTAATGGAAATATAAAATTCTACAAAGTCTTCAGTCCATGGGAATACATTATATTTTATTTATGTTTTTTGTTTTGTTGACCTCTATTTCCTAAGTTTTTTTCCATGAACATACATTAGTTGGCTAATAAGAAAGGAACCGGGGCTGAGAATGAAACGGCATGGTAGAGAGCTTGTTCAGCATGCACAACACACTGGTTTTGATCCTCAGCATTGAAAAAAGAAAAGAAAGCCAAAACGAACTTTTAAATTTGCCTTTACTTCAATATTTCAAGTAGACTATTTTAGAAAGTTTCTAGTGGCTATTACACAGGACAGATAGGTCTCATAGTTTATTTTTTTTTTCACCATTAATGTGAGCATTTCTTCATCTCCTGGTCTGCTTTTTTCTGGTGTGAACTAAAATAATTATCAACCGTAAGTCTATGCAGGAAGTGAAAACTCTGTTTTTTAGCTAAGCCAAACGAGGGTCAGTAGCACTGTATGGCCAGAATTAAAACTGTAACAATATTGGTGGAAGAGCCCCTGAATCAAGCTAAGCAAACCAAAGTATGTATTTATGTCATCATTCTTAATAGAACAGAGCTTTCTTTTTTAATTTTTTTTTTAATTTTACTTTAGTGGTACATTTTAGATATGCATAGTGATAACATTCATTGTAAGGAATTTGTACCTGTACATGGTATATCTTGCTGCTGCTTTTTTCCCATTCCCCTCCCCTCCCTTCAACTCCTACCCCTCCTTACTTACAAAGCTTTGTTTCCACTTTTTCCTCCTATTCTTTTTTTTCCTTGTCCCTCCCTTCCTTTCCCCTTCCCTCTTCCCTTGTTCCCCTTCCAATTTGAGCAATTTCTTCTCTTTCCCAAAGTAATACATTTTGGTTCTTACTGACACTTCCGACTTCTCACACCAGAGAAATGATGCGGCATTTAAACCTGTGTAGCAAAGAGAACCCATTGAATGATGCAGATTCATATTGGGGTCATTTCTTTTTTGGAAAATGTGATCAGTTGGTTTATATTCACAGATCTTTGTCCTAATTTCCAAAATGAATTCTGACAAACCCTTCCTGTCATCTGTGAGTGTTTATCCAGTACATACACATACAGGACTCCTTCCTAGTCATTCTGGTTATTTTTTGATGTATCTATTATGAGCACAAATTGCTCTTTCCATAAATTAAACACCCGTCGAAGAGTCTCACTTGTCTCCTTTGTTTTACTTAACCCAGTATCCTTGAATCTGTGCTGCAGCGTCCTGTCCTCACCCTGCCCACTTTCAGCATCTTTTTTCCTCAGTGAGCTTCCGTGCTCCTTGTCCCAGGTACCCGGTGTCTGTGGCCCTGCGATTCAACAAGTCCGTTGTCCCTGCAGACCTGTCTATTGTACTCCGGTATCCTCTGCACTGAAATCCTATCATACTTGTGATCACTGCTGTACTTTTCAGTGCATAATTGTTCTCCTTGTTTCAAACATTCTCAGTTGGACATCTTGATTCAACATCTGGATTGAAAGACACTTGGAAAATTTACAGTCCTCTTTCTGCTCCCAGAAGTGGAAGGAAACCCATTTGAGGAAAGAATCCCGTGTATTGTGTGCTATACTAGGTGCTTTGTCTGTCATATTACGGATGCCTGACAGTTACTCTTTTGTTAGTATTTGTATCTTCCTATTTCGTGAGAAGAGACTGAAACTCAGGAAGGCTATGTACGTTCTTGAGGCCGTGCAGCTGGGTACAATCACACCTGTTTGTCTCTAGGCTTCTGAATGTTTTCTGTTCCACCGTGATATCCTACAGCTCATTTGTGGCTTTATTTAGTTTTCTACCTTTCAACATTCTTGTTGACTTAATCGAGGTAAATTTTAATAGTAGAAGGTATTAAATATAACCACTTCTTGATTATTCACTTTTAAATGGCCTTCCCTACTCAGGCCACGTTTTCTTTCTTCTGTTGGCATAATATTTTTTTCCATGATATTTTTTCCATTCAGCAGAATGACATTACATTTCAGCATGCTCAATATATTCCTCTACCAAGGAACTACTGTTCTATCCCAGAAACTATGACAAGCTCTCTGTACTGTCTGTATGAAAGCACTGCCTATCTTTTCTCTATTTCCATTTCAGATTCCTGTCCACCTCTAAATTGAAATATTCACCCACTTGTGTAGGCACCAGACTCCAAAAAAATGCAATGGAGGGAGCAATGACTCCATAGTTAATGTCCTGTACTGCCTCTAAGATATAGAGCAACCTAATGCCAGCAGACGACAGCAAAACAGTATCTATGGAGAGAATGCTGAGTAGGAGAAGGCTATTCTTCAGCTGCATTAGTTTAGTGGGGGAAAAAGCTAGCCTCTCAACCTCCCTAGACCCACCTATAGGTTCCCGCTTCTCCTCTGTCCTGCTGTGTTTCTGCTTGTCCATGGAATAAACTAGGCTTGCCTTTTCCATTTATGCAACCTGAAGGAGCAAAAGAGAATAACTTAGAATACAGGCAGCAAAAATTCTAAAGGAAATTGAATACATTGCTTCGGCTATTTTAACTCCCTTCCTTCCTCACAGAGCTCTCCTTTGCTCTCCAGAATTCAGGTGAAACTCAGGAGCAAATAAGCGGCCTGCTAGGGGTCCGATAAAGGAAACTGCATGAGTCCGAATCCACTCACCACTTGTCGTGGACAGTCAAGAGCTGGTGGTCTGGGTGAAGGTTTAGTTCAGTCAGACTTAGAACATCTTATATACACATATGTGGTTGTGTTTCCATTCTTATGCTCTACTGGCAGAAATACAAACGGAAAAACTTTTTCAAAGACTTTGGGCATGGACTTGATAACCCATATCCAAAACCTTAAAATGACACAGATTTTAATATAGCAATTATCCTGTTAGAATTATCTCCTAGGGAAATAATAGGGCAAAAGTCAGTTTATAATTCATCATTAGGATTTATAACACCACAGGTAGGAACTGAGTTACACCCCTTCCCTACGAATACATGTGTTTAGGCCATGGCCCCCAGTGTGACTTTATTTGGAGACAGAGCTTTTAGGAAAGTAATTAAGATTAAACGAGGTCATAAGGGTGGAGTAGTAATCCAATATGAAAAGTGTCCTTTTAAGGAAAGGAAGGAATACCACGAATGTGCATACTACACAGAGAAAGGGCCACACAAAGACATAGCAAGAAGGTGGCCATCTGAAAGCCAAGGAGAAAGACCTCAGGAGAAATTAAACTTACCCTCACATTTATTTGGACTTTACCCTTCAGAACTGTGACAAAATAAATTTCCGTTGCTTCAACCATTTGATCTGTGGCCTTTTGTTATACTTATTAGCTCTTGCAAACTAAGATGTACCACAATGATCCAATGACAGGAGAAAATTACATGAATTTAGCAATGGAATATAATATAATTATAAAAACTGATTTATATAATGCTTATTGATATAGAATATAGTGCCACTATACTTTCAATTAGAAAAGCACATAAAAAGAAAACATACACAATATGATCCTGTTTGTACAAAAATACATTTGTCTGTTTGTATATGAAGAACGTCAAAATTATATGCAACAAACCCTCAAAACCTTTCTAGATAGAGTTTTCTTCTGCCTTCCCAGCCCCCTTTCTTTCCTTCTTCATTTTTAATCCTGTCTGTAAAGCCTATTTTTCCCCCAATGAGCCTTAGTTATTTTTGGAAATGCTGTAAGGTATATGTATTTTTATTCATGTTTTAAAAGTAGATTTTGAATGAAATAACACCTATCAAGATTACAAAATTCCTGAGATGAGTAACTAACAGGATCTTATAAATTCATGTCTATAATTTCATTAGATATTTAATTATGAGAAAGTTACCTTTCTACTTACCATATCTATTCCGCATTTTTGAGTGATGAAACATGTAACCTTTTTACTATCTATTTCCACAACTTCGTCTGATTCACAGTACTCAGGGCTAAGAATTTGCACTTGCAGAAAGGTCCAGATTTGAGTACTTGCCAAGCCACTTAAATAGGGTGACCTTGAGAGAAAGTTACCAGCTTTTCTGTCACTTCTCTTAGCTATTGCATACAGAATAATTACACTTTTTGTAAATTTGCTGTTAAAACAAGGGTAATTACCATTGGAGAGATTAAGAGCCATGATTTTGGCATCGGGACACCTGGGTTTCGATTTCAGCTTTCTGATTTTTCAATTCTGGAGCATAGACAAGTTACTTAACCTCTCCATGCCCCAGATTCCTCATATATAATATGGGAATAGTGATGTTACCTATATAATGAATATTATTTTCATAATTAAGTATATGAATATTTATAAAATCGTTATACTAGTACTAACAGAAAGACTAGCCATTTACTAACTACATGAGAAATTAATAAAGAGGCTGGTGTATATCATTTGTGTGAGGACTACCACATTTTTAAAATTAGTAGCTCATGGTTTTCTATATTTGGCAGTTGTATAATGGTTACCTGTTTTCTTTCTGGCAACTGGTGGGGACACCTTGATTTAGCTTTTTTGGGAATTTACTTTTCAAAGAATCTATTTATTCCAAAAACTGATATTAATGGATACTGTAAGACTTACTTTATGTCCTTATGTAAGTCTTCAGTCACTTGCATTTCCGGCAGCCTGCCTAATACATAGGTGAGATCAAAGTTATCATTGGCATGTGTGAAGATCCACATGTGAAATTCATTGTTCCATGTGATTAATACGCTCGAATGAGAAAAAAATGTAGATGACTTTGCATATGTGCCTCAGAAACTTCCTAATGAAAAAATTCCCCCGAACCTGTCCAGGCCAGAGTTTCGTCCCCTCTCACCCTCTCACGGGCTTTTCTCCTCTGATTACATACTCACTCTCCAGAATCATCCATTGCTCTCCCAATAGGACCACTCACAACAGCAAACGGATATGTTCTTTACTTGACGTATTTTTTGGAAAATTAATTTTTTGTCCTCCACATCCCTGGCACTCATGATCCCATTTGCATTGTGCCCTTTCTGGTGATGTCACCTGAAAAAGTTGTCTCTGTGCTGTCTACACCAGTTAACCCTCACCCGTCCCCAACAGACCTAGGCAGGTTTCCATTCCCATCCTCCCACTTTTCAAATCCCTAATGAACTCTCAAATTCTAGTGATTATCTTTGTCCTTTTCTTGTATTAACCTCTTTCGTAAGAGTGCCGGCCATTCCCTTTTTATTGGTGGTTTTCTCTTCATGGTTTCTGTAACTAGCCACTCACTGATTATTTCTCCTTTTTTACTAACTGCATCTTCCTAATTCTTGTGGCTGCTCCTTTCCATACTTTCCATTTCTAAATATTTGAGTTCAGCAAGGCTCAGTGCACACTCCCTTCAATTCTCTAGCTGTACCCCACCCCAGCCCACCCCGGCAATCCCACCCATTCCCATCAATGGATAATGACACCAGTCTGCAGTTCTGGCTTCCACTCAGAGAGCCCGGCTTTACTCTGCTTCACTGTTTCTAGCTTCCTATTTATGGCCACCATCTTTCTCTGCACGAACAACCCTTTTAACCTTGAGTGACTGCTGGCTTCACCCCATCCTGTTAGTAAATTCCCCTGAAAGAAAACAGAATAACCCTTTTAGACATAAGTCAAATCACAACTTCCTCTCTAATCTAATAAATAGAAAATTCTTAGCAAATTTGCAAAGTGCTACAGACTGACTTAGCACGCTTCTCGTTGGTCTCTCCCTCATGTCTTTCTAACACTCAGGCGCACTCTTCTGGGTGTGCTCTTCTCCCCCACCGCCCTAAGGCCGGCCTCCTCCTGCTCGTCCAATCACAGCTGAAGCCGGGGGGAGCAGCAGATCTTCCAATCCGAAAAAGCCCTAGATACTCTCTGCTCTTGCCATCTGAATGATCTTTATAACCCTCCTCACTGGTCGAGATGTGGTTTTCTCTCTACATTATCACTCCTTTTGTTTATTTTCAAACCCTCAAAGCCTAGAGCAGTGCCTGAAGAGGAAGTACTAAGTACACATTGAATGAATGTGACTAGAGCTCACATAAACATTTCATATGTAACTGTGTAACTCCCAAAAATATCTGTAGAATATAGTAATCTAATTGATAGACTATCTTACTTTTCACATTCAGGTTATTTCCCTTTTTTGTCTTCTTCCCCACCCTCTTTTTCTTCTTTCCTCCTTTCCCCCCCATTAGATAACACTGATACGAACATCTTTAAGCATGCATCTTTGTTCTTGTTCTTAACTGTTTTCTGAGAATAACCTACCCAATATCAGAAATCAGATCAAACAGAGTTATAAGACACACTCTTTGACTTTTCACACGTATTACCTCGCTCTCCATCCTTTGAGGACTCTCACCAAAATGAAAAGGCAGGCAGAGGTGTGAAGACACAGTTTTCCAAGAGCCGGAGTGCAGGCAGCGCACGCTTGTCAGTAAGTGGGTAGAGAGAGTCAGTCGCTTGGTGTGTGAGTCAGGGCTAGAGACAGTGTCCAGCCACCTGAGACCATGTACCTGGACTGCACATGTCTCTATAGATGAGACTTTTTGGACTTTTGCTTTTGTCTTGGCTAAATTTTTACATGCATATGTGACATCTTTCTGCATATTCTAATGGAGTTGTTAACTGTATAAATAAAACTAACACTTTTATGTTCAATTCTGTTAAAACTTTCCTTGTAATTTGCTGTTTCCATTTTTCAAACATTTGAAAGCTGCTGCCCCCTTAACAGGTAGCCCATTTTCAGCTGGTTTTGGAATGATCTGAACATCTTTGTTAACTCATTAAGCAACCAGAAGCAGCTTATTTTGATATATGATATTGACTATAGGTTATCTAAATTTTTTCCAAAATATTTTTCTTTGATGTATTTGATATTCAATCTGTATTTTCAAAAGTTATTTTTAACTCTTTCAAAATTAGCTTTAATTTGCATCTTAGCACTTACTCACTGAGCCTTCCCTTCCAACAGAAATTATTTAAATCTTTTAATTGCTACATTGCCATGCATTTTTTTTATAACTACTTAAAGTTGTAAAATTGGAAAGTAGTGGGCAGAATTGTGATTACCGCTGTACTTCTTGCTTTCGTTATTGGTCTGGTAACATTTTAAATGGAGTAATTAAACTTTAGGAGCTCTTATTGTTTTCTGAAACTTTACTAAACCGTTACTATTTTTACTCTTTCACCTAAAATAAAATCTATGATGAACAAAATTTTAATAGATGATAAACTTGTCTTTTTTGAGTTAAATAGCATGTGGCATAGCATATATATTCTCTTTCAAAGTCATGGGTCATATTTTAAATTGAAAACAGTAAATGTCCATGCTTGATACAATTCAAAGAAAAGAATAGAGAACCAGCGAGACCTTCAGATTCAGGCAAATTCCATATATATCAAATTTTCCATCATATCTTTGTCAGAAATCATTTTAATACCTCAAAATCTACCTAGAGTAATACTGAGCCTCATCCAAGTACAGGAACATTCCAGGATTTTAAGAATTGCTGTCAGCATAAATTAATATGTGTTGAATTCTTTTGGTGGGGCTGGGGATCGAACTCAGGGCCTTGTGCTTGCTGCACAAGCACTCTAACCACTGAGCTGAATCCCCAGCCTGAGGTGTGTTGAATTCTTACCATGTGCATGACCCCGTGCTAAATGTCCACATGCATTAATTCAGGATATTAGCACAATACCCTGACGGGCAGATATTATAAGTATTATGAACAGTCACTTCCTAGATATGAAAGTTAAGGTCTGGAGATTACAATACTAGGTCCAGGTTAAGGGGCAGGGGCTGGATTTATATTTCTGCCCCTCTGACTTCAGACCCTGTGGGGTATATTCTCCCTGACCCAGTTGATTTGAGTAGTCCTATTGTCTCGTGCAAGCTAATTTCTCATAAGTCTTCTCTAGACTTTTATGAGAATTTAAGAACCCACTTTAGTCCTGTAAGTAGAGTGATGTCTTCTAGAAGATGCTCCCTAATTCCACATCACAGGCTGGGTTCTGCTTCCAAAGATAAGAGCCAAAGCGGTAACTTCATTTGTGAAGAGTTCTTTTCTACCCTAAATAGTCCACTTCCCTAGAGAAAAGGTATGTGGAAAATTTGCATTTTGTGTCCCGGTGGTTACTTCTATTTATTGAGTCCTTCATTTTGGTAAGTAGTATCTTCTGTGAATGCAGCGAGTCCTACCTAGATGTAGTGACTCTATGGGACATGCACAGACCGTGACCCAATCCTGCAACCGCTTTTCTTTCTTGTCTCCAAGCGTACCTGAATCAGTTTCTTTCATGAACAAATGCACTCAGTCACAAGGACTCCCTTATTTTTCCGCTACAAAAATCACTTTCCTTTAACCAAATAACATACGGTAACTCATGGGAGAAGGAAGAAAGTAAGCATTTATTGAGCACCTACTGGAAACGTGACAGTGTCTAGCACAGTTTCCAGGACACAGGAATTAGGATGTCTGTAGCTGCTTTTCTTCTCTCACCTCCCCACTCTCTGTGTTTTCAGCGCTTTGTTTGCTGTCGCTCACCTGTGTTAACAGATGGTAAATCCGTATATAATAGCGACCGCATGGGAAGCGTAGAATGTAGGCGCTTTCTCTTGACAAGTCCTGTCAGAGGTCGAATGCTTGCGGCCCTGCGCTTCTTCGGTGACTTCCAACAACAGTGGGCACCTGTCCGCCCTCCTTTTCTCCTCCCAGTCTCTGTTCTCCCTTCCTCTGTCCTAGTCGCCACTGAGTGGGGAAGAGTTCCCACAAGCAACTGTCTGAAAGAGATTTATTGGACCTTGTTTGCAAACCTCTTTCAATTCCTCCAACAAAAAGAAGCATAAATACAAATAGCATGCTGTTCTTTCAGTTTAATGTCTTATATCCATGAGAACGCTTCATGAACAAAGCCTTTTGAATAGCTCAGAAGGTGAAATACACAGTAGTTCCGGGACTAAGAGGCCAGGATGCTCTAATCTGTGTGTATATTAAGGCAGATGTGAGGGAAGGACCCCGCCTGTCAGTTTTTACTGACTTAAATGATTCCTTCTGTACAGATTATCACAAATAAAAATTGACGGAACACCTCAGTCACTCCATGAAAACATAAAGTGCTTTGAAAAGTAGTTCTTTCAAATTACCAGTTTTCCATTTAATTTGCCAGGTAAGACTGTTGGTCATCATGGTGAACATTCCTTTTTTTAAGAATTTCAAATATTCATTGATCCCTTCTCTTTGCATCGATAGCCTCATCTTCCTGTCATAGTTTTCTATGGATGCTTGTAGGAACAGCCATATAAAAGAAGCCTGTGCTCCTTTTCCTTAGAGCAGTACAGTGTTAAAGGAAATTATCTCAGTTCTATTGTAGGTCCCCCAAAGAAGATGTTCAATTTACTTATACCCTAGTATCAGTAAGTGCTCAGGAATCTCTAGCCATTAAAGACTTACAGATGATCTAGTTGTTAAAAAAATAAGTCAATATACTTTGATTAGTGTCAACCAGTTAACAAATTACAGAGGCTCTGGGAAGAATATACCTAATATCAGGGTAATCACTATTAATATATATGTCTAACTATTATTGCTATTGCTTTTGTGTCTTAGGTCTTTGTCTCTGCTCATTCCACACACTTACCCTGGAGTAGATGGCCTCCTCTTTCTTGTGGGCTCCACTTTTTCCTATGTCTATGTCTTTGCAACAAATCTCCATATTACCAGTTATTTCTTGGATGTACCCACTTAAGCATCCATGGATCTTTCTTTTATGTTCCAAATGTCTTTGCAACAAATCTCCATATTACCAGTTATTTCTTGGATGTACCCACTTAAGCATCCATGGATCTTTCTTTTATGTTCCAAATGTCACATAAATACCTACCCAGTGACTCAAGGCAGAACCCCTGGTGTCACCCATGATACATCGCCTTCATCCCATTTAACCTATTCTGAAGTCACGTTGATTCTCCATCTGCAGCATCTCAATTCTGTCTTCTTTGTCCTCACTGGCAGTAGCCTTGTTTGGATCATCACCAATTGTTTCAATTATTTCAATAACTTCCAAACAGATTTGTTAGTATTTGGTTACTCCAAAGCTTGTCCAAACATCTTGGGTTTATTGAATGAGTCCTTTTACCTTGATCATGTTTTTGTCTTGCTGCTCTGGTTCTTACAAACATCCAAAAAGTTATTTCTGCCTATGTAATAAAGTTTTAACCCTAGTCACCAAATGTGAAGCCAGTTAACTTTGCAATTCTTGTACAGGCTGAGCATCCCTAATCTGAAAATCCAAAACCCAAAACACGACACTGTAAGGGGAAGATTTCACGTCAACTGTCCTTTCATAAAATCTCAGGTCACAATACTTATATGTGTCCACCTGCTGCTTCCCCTACATGATAATATAGTTTAGCGTTTAAAATATCAGGATTTCAAATGGCACAGACCTGGAAAACAATACAAATTTTGTCAATAACTAGCTGTGAGGCCCTGGATAAATTATTTCACCATTCTGGGCCAATCTAAAAAACAGGATTTTAAAACAAGCTTAATGTATCAAGTTATTGTGAGGAGTGAGTTTTAAGTGTAAGCACCAAAGTCTCACTTGTGGTAAACTTTGCAGTTATTTGTTTGTGTTACCCGGAATGCACCTCTTCATATACCTGAAATCTGAAACTAACCGTCCTTAAATTTAGAGCAGAATGGTAACCTTTTTGTGTAGATATCCTTGACCTAATCTTCTTCCAGCTCTGCCCCTATGAAGTTATTGTTAATCATCCTTTTATCTAAGCTCTCAGAGCATTTTGCAGCCCTTCTGTTGCAGCATGTGTCTCAACATAGTACTTTTACGGACTGTCTCTCCCACTGGACAGTGACTGCTGTGGGCAGAGCAGAGGCTAGTTCACTTTGTGTCCGGGGGCGTACCTTAGATCCAGTATGTCATAGGACCTCAGTAATTGTTCACCAAATGGAATTTGTCAGAAACTTTAAACATGCTCTTTCCCTCTTGTATTTAGAGTTTGTTGTGCTGAAAATTGGAAAAATAATCTTGTGATGGCATTTCCTAATCTCCCATTTTTAAGAAATTAAAGTTGGAGACATTGATGCAGTATCCAATCTCCAAAAGCCAAACTTAGTAACGAGAATTGAATCTTTAAAAAGCAGGTGGGTGGTGGGAGAAGCATCCAGTGTCTTCAGTTGTAAATCCGCATGACTTGTTGGCACAATGAAGTCAGCGGGGTTACATCATTGTATTAGGAAGACTACAGGAATTCATTAGCCACTCAGACAATATGATTTGGTGTTTCACTGTAGTCATCAGGCTGATTTTCAGGCTCAGAGAACGAATACAATGTTCTGAGCACAAAAAGTAAGAACCTAGTGCAGCCTGTCTTAAGAAGCATCTTGAAGCATCTTCAGCAAAAAATGCATTTGGCTGAGCACACAGAGACAGTATGATATGCCAGATTCACTGACGTTTATGAAGGTTTGATTAGCTCTGATTCCCACTAGAAATGTGGCTGGTACACAAAAAAATGTGTGAGTGGTGACTAGTAACACTGGATTCTTCAATGCATATGCTAAGAAAATATGTTTTCTTTCATTTTTAACGGAGAAACTATGTGTCTATAAGAATAAGCTAGAGTACTAGTTACTCTGGAAAAATCACACACAGCAAGGTTGTGTGGCGACAGCAGTGCTCAGTTAGTCCTTAGGAGTAGTGGCCCATTTGAGGAAGCCTGTTGCCCTCCATTTCCACTAGCCGGTACCTGGTTCCCTTTGCCCTGCTATGTATCCTGATTCCTCCCTGTAGGCTTTGGCATTTGTGCTTTTGATCCCTTCCTGTAAGCCTCAGTTTCCTACTCTGTAGAATTAGATAGCAACAACTAGCCTGAGGGATAGTTAATGGATTAAGTTAAGTAATATACTGTAATGTGAAGTGCCTCATAAAGTCCTTCGTGCCGTAGTAGCTTTCTGTAAATGTTGGGTATTTCTTTACTCTGAGACCATATTTGTTGACTTCCTTCGATGTTCCAGGTACTGCATTAAGCATGGGATCCAGTGCTGGGCAATACAAGCATGGTTCATACTTCAGGGAGTTTATGTTTTCATCCAAGAAAATGCCAGTAAATTAGGAAATAAGGAAGTAAAAGAAGTCATTGGGTTACTTTGAGGATCCCCGTGTTAGACTGAGGGAAAAAAAAAAAAAAAACAACAGGGAGGCTCTGAAAAAGGCAATTTATCTTGAACATTCTCCACAACCCTTTATTCTCACCCTTCCCATGATCATTCTCCTCCTCCAGAACACCCTATCTCAACATATGGCCTTGTTATCCATTTGGTTGTTCAAGCCAAAAAGGCGGTCCTCTGTCACCCATCACATCCAATTCATGAGCAAATTCTATCCCCTCAGCTTGCAAAACATATCCCTGATCTGCCCACCTCTTTGTATCTTTACTGCTGCCAGCTGCTGTGGTCCAGGACACTATCGCCTCTCCGCTGGGTAACTGCACGGCCTCCCAACTGCTCCTCCGGGTTCCCTTCCAGCTTCTCCTCCGACTTTTCACGCAAAGGACCAGATTGTAAATATCGTAGATTTTGTGATTCGTAAGGTCTCTCACAGTCACTCACCTCTCCCTTCATAGCACAAAAGCAGCCATAGACAATACTTCAGTGACTGGGCACAGGTACATTCCAGTCAAACTTTATAAAAACAGGCCACAGGCTGCATCTATGAGGGTGATATTTGTTTAAAAAAAAAAAAAAGAAAGAAAAAGAAAGAAAGAAAGAAACAATATCATGTCTTATTTAACTTAAACTCCTGCAGTCATTTCACAGAGCAATCACCAGCTTTCCTCATTGTCCTCTGCATGGCCCTCTTAACCGACTGCCCCTTTGTATCTCAGCTGCTGCATCCTTCATTTGATTTTCAGACACAACAGGGTAACTCCCGCCATAGAGTTTTATACTATTGCCCCGAGTTCTCTCCCCATTTTAGCGTGGTTGATGCCTCCTCATAAATCAAACGTCAGCCCTGACAACCTTTCTTGACCACAGTTCAGGTTTTCTCCAAATGACAGTTCGGTCATCCATTACTTTTATAAATGCTCTTTTCCATCCTTGGCATGACCAGATAATTTCTTATTGTTAATATAGTTAATTTTGCATGGTGGTCTGTATTTACATGCTTCCTTCGTAAGCTGAAGTGAAGACACATGCTGCGTCACTGCTCTATCCCCAGAGCATTGCCCAGGACCACACACAGAAAGACCTCAAAAAGTAGTTTTTGCAAATGAAGAATAAATAAATACTATCAATCAGGACAAGCCAGAGAACCACTTTAGCCTTGCAGTCCTCAAAGACTGGCAGAACCTCATCGGTCAGGCCGTTCTGAGCTGTATCCTGCCTTCCTTGACCAAGAATTGACCAGGGTGACTGGCCTAAGACAGAATTGTGAAATCCTTTCAACCAGAAAGACTTCAAGTTTCAGAAGGAAGAAGAGTGAAATCTGTGTAACCAGGAGCCCGTGCCACTGCTACGTGTGCTGTGGTTGTGTGGCAATGTGGCACCCCATGCCCGTGTGTGATGCCCGGACTTAAGGAAGGGATTACTGGTAAAGACAGATTTCACAAAACAAGGGTACTGTTTGGGGGTGCCATCAATTTTTCTTTTTATCTGAAGTATGAACGCTTTCTAAAGACCCCAAATGCATCTCCCAAATAGACCCCTGGATGTGAAAGGGACACAAAAATTCTGTCTCTTGAAAGCCATCCTGACACTTTCTGGGGAAAATATAACCATTATTTTTATAGGAGAATGGCAATTAATTTAATATAAATATCAGTCAATATATTACCTGCTTAGGTTGTTGGAATGGAACATTGCAGAATGGGTGACCTAAACAACAGAACACTATGTGAGGGGTCTCTCGTAAAGATCTCGGTCCTGTCAGATCAGAATCCCACCCTTGTGACCTCCTTTAACCTTAATTACCTTCTTAAAGGCCTTGTCGCAAATACAGACACAGTGAAGTTTAGGGCTTGCAGTGTGTCAGTTGAAGGGGCACACAATTCAGCCCATTTCACTGAGGAATCAGGAATTTCCAAATGCTGCAATTGTACATGGCGTGGGGTTTCTTCGTGGAAAAAGTGAGGTGGATATTGAGTGCGTATGTATTTTCTTTGGGAAATCTATGTACTTGCTCTGTTTTCTTATTGGCCTTCATACTTTACATCACTTTTAATCTTGCAGCTTTTAGTGAGATGAGAATTTCTAAAGAAATTGCACATGTGAAATTCACACTCTGAGTGAGAGTGGAGAACAAAGGAAAACCCTCCCCACGGGCCCCTTCTCACACATCTCAGCAACAGAGAAGGCTCCACTGGGGACTGGGTCCTTGGGGGAGAATGAAGCTGTTTACTACAAAATGGCTCCCTTTCTGCCGCTTCTCACCTGCCTGGCCTTTCAGAGCACATTCCTGTGTGAGCTATTTATTTTCTGTTCCCTCATCTTCATGCAAGTTGATTTCACAATATTTCTTATCTACCTCTGCTCACCCTCAGAGAGATTTTAGATCTAGATAAGAACAACAATTTGAACAATAAGGGGCTGTTATTTAATTATTCAGCTTAAAAATACACTTTTGATTTATCATAACTGTATTGAGTGTATACACAATTCCAAGTGCCTTTACAGAATATTCTTATTTAATCCCATCAACAATCCTAAGAGGGAGGTATTATTCTACTCTTCTATTTATAGATAGGGAAGTTGAAATTTGGAATTGATAGGTAAAACAAACGAAAATGTTAGTAACCTCGGTGGATGATTCCAGGTCAAATCCTACTTCACATTATTAGAGCGAAAGTTGTTTTTCATTTATTAATCACCCGTGGAGGAACTGCACTCGAGCTATTTTGTTAATTGAAAGCATCAGCGTGTATGCCAAAGATTTCATGTGCACCACTTGATTATTCATCATCTAAATTCTTGTATGAAGCTCAATGCAGCCCAGCGTCAATGAGGTATCTACGTACTGCCTGGAAGACCCTTTAGGTGGGCAGCAGTGTGCACATAGCATCCTGCTTTCCGTGACTGACACCTTGTCAGGTATGCCTGATACTTGTGCAACTAACAAAATACCAAGTGGCACAGAGATAGCTACCACCCGGACTGGAAGACCAGTCGGGGAAGAGACTAACCAGCTGGGCAGGGTCTCAATTCAGGCTGAGACTGTGGTTTTGAGTTCTAGCTCCGTCACACGCAAGCTGTGTGACCGAACGGGTTTTGCTGAAGCGTGAGTTTCTCCTCTGTTCGGGGAGAATGAAGATGGTCCCTGAGTGCTAAGTCTGTTGTGAGAATTAAATGGGAGAATACATGAATAAAGTCAAGGACTGTGCCTGGCACATACTAAAGAAAATAAGTGTTAGCATCAATAGTTGCTGTCATTCTTTGGTCCTTAGGAAAATCACTAGGTTGAAAACAAAGACAACAGATCTGCCAAATTGCAGAAAATAAGATCGCAGGTTTAGAACTGAAAAGTTGACAGATTTATGTGTGTATTCTAGGTGTCGTGTATCAGCTATATAACTTTGGACATGTTTTCAACCTTTCTAAGCCTCAGTTTCCTCATCTTTTAAATGGGAATAATGCATCTATCCTGTAGCGATTGTAAAAATGGTAACAGCATCAGATATTTATACTGCAATTACAATGTATCAGGAGCTGTTCTAAGGGATTTATAAGTATTATTTCATATAAGCTCCATAATAGCTTTTTTAGGTATTATCGGTCTTATCATTATCCCTCTTTCACACATGAGGACACCAAAGTATGCAGAATATAAATTCCCAAATTCATACTGTCAATAAACAGTAGAGCCAGGATTTGCAGCCTGGCATTTTGTAGTCCTTAATACTATGTAATCCTTTTCTCATTTGCTAGGTAAGTATGGACCCTTCAGCAGAAAGCTCAGGGCAATATTAGCATTCAATACATGTTCCTAGTTATTGTTATAAATAATAAGGTGCGGGGAAAATGGCCACTGGTTAAAGGTAGCCTATGAAATGCAACTTGAAGAGTATGTTAGCAAGCAAGTTAAGCAAACCCATATACATTTTGCATTTAGACATTCCAGACAGAGTAAATAGCTCACACAAAGGTACGGAAACATCTATGGGAGCTATTCCATGAAAGTTCAGTTTGGCTGGAACACAGCATGAGGAGGGTAGTTTAAGATGATACACCTGAAAACAGAGGAGGATGTTAAACTTTGAAGTGGTGTAAATAAAATGTGAGGAACCTGGTGAGAGGAAGTCGCCAATTTGGAGTAGAAAGAGGTGCTTTCAGACAGTAACTTTGATGGCACCTAAAGATGGTTTGTAGGACACGGAGTCTGGAAAATAGGGAGACCGGTGGAAACTACTAAATTCATTCATGTAATGTATGATGAAGTCTTGAGACAGATCAAGTGGCCGTGAGGCTGCATCTAAACAGAAAGTCAGCCTTCCGTTCTCTTTATTGACACCTTTGGGAATTGTGCATGGTGACTGCTAGAATTCTCACGTTTCCAGGCCAGATGTGTCCAGTGTTCTAATTGGTGCTGTTTAACTGGTTTAATTTACCCTCAGAACAGAAACTCTGGCTTGTGAGAACTCATGTTTTAATCATCTTTGCTTGCAGGGATGTTTGCATTGTAATGATTTCCAGTCTTTATCTCTAGTTGTAAAATGAAGAGCCATTCTTTTCCCTGTGTCGGATTGCCCGGCTGCACCCTGCTGAGCGGTCCCTGCTGGCGCTGGCCAGGCTTCTCTGGTTGCACCCCAGCACCACCAAAGTGCCAAAGAACCTTGTGTTTTAATAAACTTGACTATACTGGGTAAAAAATGTAGGCACTCTGGCCTGTGGGCAAGCAGGGAGACATTCGTGTTTATGTGGAGTCTTTTTCACATCCGGTGAATCAATATTACCTGGTGGTCAGTAAGTGCTGGACACTGGACAGCAGTTTCTGCATTGAAGGCTGATCCTGCCCATAACTATTAGGAGAAAAATTCAACTTCCTGCCTTAACACACTGACTTCACTTTCTTATTAGCAGAAAAGGTGGCTCAAATGTTCAAAGATGAAGGACTCACTAATCAAATTATACTAGAGCAAAGAACTGGACTACAAGGTCACCAGATTACAACATTATATGTGTGCACAGCAGTAACGTTTTAAATGAATGTTGTGGAAATTTCTGAACAATAACCAGTTTTTAAAAATGTATATTTTTATACTAATGAATGAAGATAGCTTGAAAGAAAATACAGAGTTTATAATTGATTGATGCTTTATGAGTACAGTATTTAATTTACAATAATGGAAAGAGCTAACGTTTCTGAAATATTTTACATGTTTCAGCCTCCTTGACAAAAGCTGTATATGTGTGTGGGGGATTATAAAGATTTCTGCATGGTATATTTTACTTTTTATGTTCTACTTATGTATATATTTATTATATTTACATGGATTTTCATATTCAGATATAAAAACTATTTCATAAATCATAAGAGAACTTGAAGTTCCAGAGTGGCAGTGTCTGGCAAATTGTTCTTCTGACAGATTGGAGTCCTGTCCTTATGTTACCTCTATTCCTATTTTTCTTTCATGGATACAATTTATGTCACCAGGATGTTTTTCTAGGAGAGGGCTAGAGGAGGAAATACCTCTCCAGGATGGTCCAAATGACGGACTATTGAGCAGTTCTTGAGTTCTGGTCAAGCCTCACTGTCAGGATAGCTTAGTCGCTCAATGGAATCCCAAGACAATATAACTGTTTCTCCTGACTAAGTCTACATGCAAAAGTCCACATATTTCTGACCATGTGTTTACTTTTTTTTTTAAACCAAGAACATGTATTGGTACAATGTACATATAATGGTATGATGGTTACATTCATCACATTTATTTTGTACCTGTACATGATGCATCTTGGTTCTCCCCCCTCTTCTCCACCCCTCCCCTCTATTCCCTTCATCCCTATTTACAGCAGGCTCATTCACATTTCTCCATGAATTCCCTTTCCTTTTTCTATCCCTCTTTTCCCTTCCCATTTCTCCCCCCCGTCCAATGCTCCTCTTCTTTGAATATTATCTTCCTTTTATATTATATCTATTACACCTCTTTGTCCTTTTTTACATCCATGGTTTCTCATATCAGAGAAACAATTCGATATGTACTCATGAGTGTCTGATTTATTTCACTTAATAGTATGTTCTCAAGGAACATCCATTTACATACAAATGACTCTAGTTTATCCTTTTTTATGGCAGTGTAGTACTCCATTGTGTAGAAAAACCACATTTTCTTTAGCCATTCATTCGTTGTTGGACATTTAGGCTGTTTCCAAGACTTAGCTATTACAAATTGTGTTGCTATAAGCATGGTTGTGCATACATTCATGTGGTATGAGGATTCCAGTTCTTCTGGGAAGATCCCTAGTAGGGGGATAGCTGGATCAAATGGAACATCTAGTTCTAGTTGTTTGAGGAATCTCCATATTGATTTCCATAGTGGCTGGACCAGTCTACATTGCCACCAACAATGGAGGAGGGTTCCTGAATCAGTGCTTGGAACCACATGCTATTAAAAAGCTTTTGCACAGCAAAAGAAATCACAAATAAAGCAGGGCGAAAATCCACAAACTGGGAAAAAATTTTTACTAGCTATCCATCAGACAAAGGTCTAACATATAGAATATACAAAGAACTCAAAAAAATTAAACCTCCCAAAGTCAAAGACCCAATCCAAAAATGGGCATCTGAAATGAATAAACATTTCTCAGATGAAGAAATTAAAAAGGCAAATAAATATATGAAAAAGTGTTCAACATCACTAGCCTTTCGAGAGATGTAAATCAAAACAACATTAAGATTCCATCGCACTCCAGAAAGAACCATGTTTATGAAAAAATCAACCAATAACCATGTGTTTACTTTTAAATTGTCCTGACTTGATCCTGTATTTCCATAATTTCAAAGTTCGATATAATTTCTCCAGGATTCAGCTCTCTAACAACTTCATCTATCTTCAACACAATAATCAGAAATGATTATAAAGAGCTGCCTATGATGACAAATATGCTCTTTTGGAATCTATTATACTATGTAAATACTTTTTTTTTTTTTTGAGACAAGTTCTCACCAAGTTGCTCAGGCAGGATTCTAATTTTCCAACTTGCTATCCTCCTGCCTCAGCCTTCCAGAATGCTAGGATTTCAGGAATGCGCCACCACATCTGGCTAAATACATTAATCTTCAACAAAATTTTATACAATTTTTAACACAATGTTCTGAGTAAAGAATCTGAGACTCGAGAATATCTGAATAAGCAAACATACAAAAATAATATCCTATATTTATAACATCACCGGTAGGCTATTTGCGTCTTTTCCTAAAAGATGAAGCCAACAAAATTGATCCTTTAGTCTTTAAGCTCCCAGTGAATTAAAACCTACAGATCAGAGGAGAGTCTATTATTTGTAGGCTCAGTTGCAGATGTGAGAAATATAACCACTAGCAATAAAATAGAGTACCAAAAGCTATAAAAATCAAACACCCGGGCCAAATCCTCAAATCATCAGAGCGGAAGCCCCCATGGTGGTTGGCAGTGATTAGAGAAGGATAAAGGTTCTTATTCTCCCAGGTGGACCCCGAGGGCACATAGAGGCCTCTGCAGTGGTCTAACCAGAGGTCACTGTGACAACACAGAGATAACAAAGACTTTGCTATTTACAGCGTGACATTTTCTGCTAATAAAGCAAGGAGTGCTTAATCGAAGAGAATATGGCATAACCTGTAAATTGGGAATGTAACAGGTCTTGAATCATTTTAAGACAGTTTCATTTTCATTTTTCTGTAGCAGTTAGTATTTTGCTGGTGTGCTGCCCTTAATGTTTTGCTTATTGGGTCAGTGTAACTCTTGCCCCTAAGATCTGTCTGTCTGTGCTTTGCTGTGAGCTCTCATGCTCCAGTCGCACTCGCTGCAGCTACACAGCCTATAAGAGGGGACGAGGCTAGACCTCATTTTCGAAGAGCATCTTACATTTATTTAAATGATGATGCTGTGTCCACATTAGGATTCATGCACAAAGACAGAAATACTGTGTCAGGATTGAAAGACATTCACCAGCCACTTTAAATCTTTGTGCCATTGCACGACATCGCTGCAGCCCATAGTGAACCACAGTTCATTTTATATAATGAATGTTATAATTGTTTTTGTGAGGAACACACATACTCTGTACCTCTCTTTTGGCTTTCAAACAGTACTGCTGATTTTAATAGGCTTAAAATATATACCAACTTATGGAAAATATTTTGAATTTTTATTCATTTTTAATATAACCAGAGCATCCAAAATGAACATAGCCTAAACCTCACTTGGCCCTTGAAAGCTTTGAGCGATTTGCTGATTAACACAGAGTCCACTGAACTTCTAAGAATCTGGGCACGTTCTTAATGATGTCATGTAGAGGGTCACGTTTGAACCTGGTGGTTCCTTATCATAAAGTGTCCTCATCATTACACAATAAGGCCCGACTTGTCTATGACGTGACATGTCAGAGAAGACTCCTGAAAAGCACAGTCAGGAAAAGTTTCATTAGCTGTCCTAGGTTCTTACTAGCTAACTTTTGGAATCAAACCAATTTTGATTTGGTCGATTTATTTATTTTTTTCTCTCTGAGAAACAAATGACTCACCGGGGGAGAGAGAGAGAGAGCATGAGAGAGAAGGAGAGCGCTGAATGCTACAGGGAAGGAATATTCTATTCGAGTTTCTGATTAAAGTTGGAAAAGTGCCATGCTCTGCAGAAGAGCATAATTTTCAATTCTGTTTTTCAAGGCTGAGCCTTTTGGAGAGCAACATCATTAAAAGGCAAAGAGCTTCAAGGGCCTTCTGGTGGCTTCAGAGAATTCACCAGGAAACCAGTGTCAACTCGAACCTAACACCTGACCAGTGCTGGCGAACCTCCAGCACGCGTGCCACAGCAGGCTGTTCCTCTCATTGAAACCGCTGAAAGGTTTGCCACCCCTGCTGTGCTGGACTAAAAAACAAGGCAAGGCAGACAGATCCACCAGGCAGATTGCCTACATTTGTTAAGATACTAGGTGCTATGGAAAGTCCTCTAATGAAAACTCAGAGTAGCATTGCACTGTCCCGTCAGAGGGCCTGTCTGTGAATTATTTTCGGAAATAGTGGCACAAATAAGGATAGATTACAGACCCAGGTTTCTGTCTTGCTTAACCTTAACCTCCTCCCACAGTGCACAGAAGATATCTTTAAAATCTCAGGGTTATACATTTCCCGTGACCAAAGTCTCATGTCTGCCTCTCATTACGAGGGCCACACAGATTGTAAAGAAAAGATTTCTCCGTCACACATACACACACACTCTTAGGCACTGTTGTTCAAGTATCATCAGTGAAGTTAGCAGGTTAATTAGCCTTCTGCACAAAAGTTACTTCAAATGAAATGGATAGTCCTTAGGCAGTATACTTGAGAGTGGCGAAGAACATGGGCTTCGCCACAGGTCAGATTACTTGGCTCCCGCCTGTCCTGCTTCCTGCAGTCTGTGTTCCCTCAGCCAAAAGAAAAAAAAAAAAAGAATGAGTACTTTCCTCCGTCCAGTGTGGAGATTCAGAAGATGACAATCCAGGGGACTAATACAGCATTGCATTTGTTTGTCACAGTACGTGCTTATAATTGATTGTGATTATGATGACAATTTGGAAGATTTTTCATGGAGACAAAGCCAAACATTGCAGTTTGGGAACGAGGGTGTGAAATTCTGGAGAGTAAGTAAAACTTCAGGCCTATTCCATGTTTTCAAGGATATAAGTCAACAAGTCTTGAAAAGTACCTACCATGTGCCAGCATGATGCTAGACATTTTTCTAAGCAATTAATACTCATATTTCAATAAATAATTTGTTTCTAACACCCAAACAGCGTAGGGATGATAAACAACTCAGTAAGTTAAAAAGGAAACCACCTGGGCCTCATTTCTTTGGAGACCAACTAATTTAACAAATGTAGGATTATGTACAGCTGCTCTCATTCATGTACACAATGCACGTTTATCGAGTATTGAATTCTCCTTTCCTGACCCTGCTGCATAAATTAACCCCCGTATCTCTATTCCCTTACCCCTTTAATTTTTCTAATTAGCACCTGTCACCTGCCATAGTGAATACTTATTTTTAGTTGTTATTGTTTGTCTTTCTGCACAAGATTGGTTGCCAGATTTCATCACTTGTTTCTCCTAGTTTTGGCACACAATAAATGCTCAATAAATATCTCTTGAATATTTAGGAAGGGAGGAAGGAATAAGGAAAGGAAGGAGGGAAGGAAGGGAAGAAGGAAGGAAGGAAGGACAGAAAGAAGGAAGGAAACAACCTGTTTTTTGCCATAGAAGAGCTCAGTGAGAATGAGGTAAAGTATTAGATGGGATGACCCTGGCAGGCCATAGTTGGGCAGGGGACCTGCCCTACACCCTAGTTATATTGTATAAATAAGCCTCAGAGTTTTTAACAAAATCAGGTTTTTAACATAACCAGAATGTCTGTGATTATCTCAAGGAGCATGTTGTAACTCTGCCAAAGTGCCACAACAAATTCACTAGTACACAAATTATATCTGCCTATATATCTACATATATCTACATGCATCTGTCATAGGGGTTGCTGGGAACAGCAAAAGACCACACATAAGGCACTATCAGATAGCCATAAGCGTTTAGCAGTGTGGTTTTATAGAAGCGTGACTGCTGTCTTCTACTATGGCACGTCTGTATGCTTTTGTGTGTGTATCTAAGTGAAGTTTCGAGCCGAGCCTTTTATACTTCGGCCCACACTAATATACTTGTCCCCTGACTGCTAAGAGTTGCGATGCAGAGTAGCGTATGGAGTGCATCTTGGGTGCCGTTTCTTTTGAGCGGTTTTGCTGATGCTGGTATCCAGGCTTTATTTAGGCTCAGGTATTGATTGTAGTGACCACTGATTCTAAACTAGTAGCACGAGTTCAATACTTAATTATAGCTCACAGGCTTTTCCTGGAACTAGAAAGAAAACACTTTTTTGTGTTTTGCTGAAGAAAAACTGGGTTTTCTTTTTAGTTGAAATCTGAAATGAGTATTGCCCACTGCCGATTTCCACATAATATAAATTTATATTTTCTTTCCAAGTATACTACCCAACTTTATATGAATAATACAGAGTAAAACAAAATTTTCTTATTATTCTGGTAAATTTATCAAGGAAGTGAGCAAAGTTCTTTGTTTCTAGGGGAAAATATATACTTCTTATCTTTCCCTTCTTATATATTAAACAAGTTATATGTATTCATTTTGAAAAATTTATAAAATGATGTAATTCAAAAAATACACATATAAATGCCGCACATAATCATACTAAGAAATAACATTTTGTTACATCACATTTTGAAGCTAAAAATGTCTTTTTTGAAAAGTAGGTACAAGTATTTAACAATACAGTTATCAGTGAGATTGTGTAAATATATATTCTATGCAAATGTTTTAATTTATTTTTGAAGAATTAGTGAAACTATTTTAGTGTTTGGGTAAAGTAAAAATTTTTTTTCATGAAGTGATATCCTAACACTGGGGAATGTAACTGGCCAAGTTGGGATTTTTAGCTAGTCGTGGCTTTTGCAGCAGAATATGTCTGTAATATGCCCGAAGGGAGCAGGCTCTCTGCATTGATCAACTTCATTCTAAGATGAAAATTTAGATGTCCAGGATACTGGCCAGGACACAGTGACAAATACTCTCACGGGGCCTTCCAGCGCTGGAGATTTATGATCAAATTAAGATGCTTCTCCATAGAAACCCGCAGCTCATTTGGAATGCAGTATTGCACCTTGCTAACCCTGTATGTGAGGTTTGCTTTTCAAGATGGGTGCAATAATGATAACAGGGCATTTTTCTTCCCAGCTATCATTGATCAATCGTAAACTAAGTGCCAGTCATTGTACTAAACTCTGGTCATGGAGACAAAGCCTGATGCTGGCACCTTAGCCTTCGCTTTTACATTTCCAGAGGTCACCAGGAAGATGAGAAAAGAACATGCAAAACAATGATTTCAGGATAATTGTGACCACTTCATGCCACTTCTAAATTTTCCAGACATGTACAGAAATGCAGATATGTAGAGCATCAGTGGATACGGCTGTGGCCCAGCAGGGCGGTTCGTCAGGATGGCTACCAAAGTCTAGCCTCGGGAGGACTCTCAGTAAGCTGGCAGGAAAAAGAAAATTCATGAAAGAGGCTGGTTGTTTAGGAGCAAGACTACAATCAGACTTATTTGTCACAGGTCCTTAACCTCTAGCAATGTGCAATCTGGCTTCTGTGTGTTGGTAATAAACCAAATTTTGTTATGTACATAATGGCAATTAGTCCTCAGTTTCTTCTTATCTGTTTTTGCATTTTGATTCTGTAATTAGACATTCAACCTCAGTGTTGCCTACACTCCCATGTTACACATTTTCTTGTGCATGATGTTACGCTGGAGTGTACATGGCAAGCTCTTCTTACCCATGCATTGTCTTGCCACATTGGCCACATTGCAGATCAGATGTGGGACTCAATGAAAGTATCACACAGTTGTGTGAATAAGGCTCTGGTGTCCAGCAAGTAAGATTTGCCAATTGATTAAAACAGAGAAGGAGCTGCTTATCTTCATTAGCAGTTATACCGAACAAGTATTGTTAGGAAATAGGAATCACAATGCTTTAGTTTTCCACCGGGATCTTTAAAATGTATGTACTAGATGTAGTCTTTCTATGACTCTGGTTGGGAAATGGACAGAGACTGTAACATCCTTCTGCTCAGCATATATAGTTCATGTGATCTCCTTAAATTATAGAATCTCATTTCAGCAATTAGACTGTCTAGGGGCTGGGGATTTAACTCAGTGGTTAGAGTACTTGCCTACCAAGTGCAAGACCCTGAGTTCCATCCCTGGCACCAAACAAACAAACAAACGAACAACAAAATTTGTGATCATATAGGATTTGTGATTATATCCTATATGATCACAAATTTTGTTGTTTGACTCTGTGTGTGTGTGTGTGCGTGTGTGTGTGTGTGTGTGGTGGGAGGGGGTCACCTCCTTGTCTTTTTTCTCAATTTCCAATGCCCTCTCTGAAGCTGGAGCTGTGAGAAAGGAAGGCCAGTGGGAACACAGAAAATGTCACCCAAGTTGGTGTTGCTTTGTCCTCCTCTTTCCTCTTTCTTTCTCTCTCTGTCTCTGTTTCTACGAGAAGAAACAGAACCTCAAGGTTGACTCGGATGTTTGTGTGAGTCCATCAGAGGCTCTTCTGTGGGCTCCCTGAGTTGTTAGTTCCAGGAATCAAGCGATGTAGCCAATGGCTGGCATGCAGATGTCCTACAGACAATGGCAGCGGGGTGGGGCGCTGCCACTGTCTGTAGAACGTCTGCATAGACACTTGAGAGTCTCACTGCCATGTCCACGTGCTGCTGTCAGGCATAAGTGAGAACATGCCTGGGCCACCTCTTCTCATGCTGTGTAAATATGAAACTCACAGGTCCTTTGACCTGTGAGCGAGGCTGGAGAGAGCTGTCCTCTGCTCTATCCCTAAAGCGCATTCTCTGCCTCTCTGCTGCCCTCCACGTCCTTGGTGAAACTCCCTCAAGGTTCAGGTCCATGCCCTCAAGGTTCTGGGACACCCATCGAGCTGCCGGAAATTCCCTCGCTAGGCTTTGATGAGACAACCCCTTTCCCCTTGCAAAGCGCGAAGGAATAGGTGAGACATGCCTTAAAGATGACTGAAATAAGAGACCTGTTGGAAAATTTTGCTTAGTATAATATTTGCAGCCCCTGAAAACTTCAATTCTAAGTTTAAATCATCTCAGTGCTAATTATTACAGAGACTTCCATTTCCATTTCTCTCTGTAGAAAAAAAGTACTTAAATATCTTAGTCTAAAAAAGAAAAATAAAGTGATATCGTTCTTTATTTATAATCCTGAATTCTAGCATGGCAAGAGCAGAGTTCCATGCAGGGAGGCACACAGAAAAACGTCAGGATAATCATATGCTTCAGCTTTATACTTGATTCTATTGGGAGATATTTTAACATCGAAGTGAGAAGTATTTTCATTCTACCAGATGAAACAATATTTTAATCTCAGAAATTAAACTTACATACAGCATTCACGATTTCTATTATTATAATGATTATTTCTGGAACTATTCTGGCTTTTTGTCCAAATGTGTGCTCTTCAGTGGAGATTGCTGGATTCAACATCAAATAGTCAGAAAAATCTTACTTAAAAGGATGAATGTTTACCCTTGTGGTAAGAGAAGTGGATGAACATTTACATGGTCGTATAAGTCATATGTTCCGCATGGTTAGTTAATTAAGGAGACTTCAAATCTTACCCTATTAGGCTCAGTGTCTCTTCTAACAAACCCTTCTTTTCTTCCATAACTTAGGCATTCAATTAGGAAATAGTAACGCTCAGCAAAGATGTGTGAATATTGAGCCTAAATCCCCTAAATTGCTACACTGAGTATCTCTAGTGTTGAAAATAGGGGACTCATAAAAGTTGTGTGAAAAATACTTATGAATACTAAACATCACAAATCTTTAAAATCTAAGATTTTGATTTATTGAACTCTAAGAAAACTCCTTAATAGCTGATATCCTTTAAATCAAATGGATTAATCTTCTTAGAATGTTTTTGGTACTGTTTGAAATAAAATTTAATTAGTAAGGAATTTAAATGCATTAGAAAATCCTCTCTTGGGAATTATAGATGAGAAGCAGCTTCCTGTGTTTTTTAAAGGCAGCTTAAAGAGTGAGGGTTGGGAAAGAGCATTATTTTATAGGCAATGCCTCTTTAGTGTACCCTGACTCTCTCAAAGTGGTAAGAAGTTGGATTCCAAACTGAGAACAGAACTATCAACCTCCTAACTTCCAAAGCAGTTCTACTTCCAGTCTACTGTGCTGGCTTTATTGTTTCTACTAATAGAATCTATGCTGAGTTACCAAGAAAAATATTTGCTAGAAAGTACAATAACTAAACATCATCAGGTACCAAATAAACAGAATATTGGGATGTCCAGTTATCATCTAAGGCTAATCATCAACAAAGCATTCATCATTCAACTGGTGGAAACTTTTGGAAGATGATGCTTATAATAATAAGCAGCATTGCAGTTTATTGGAAAATTGCTTTCATATTCTGCAAGTTGTCTGATTTGAGTTTAAGACCACCCACTCTTTTCAAATACAGGAACTGAAATAGTTCAGTAATTTGGCCAAGTTATATTGCCAGCTGAGCCAGTGTTCAAATGGAGGCAGGGCAGGAAGAAGACACATTGAAATAGACGTGGAGATGCCAAGGACTGCAAGGAGCCCTTCTGCAGGGTCCCGACCCCACATACGCAAATCCACAGAAATACTCTTTCGGGGGTACACATGTTTTGTACCTGCAGGAGGGGTTCGCTTTGCTTCTTGCAGTTGAGCATTTCCTTCTTTCACATGGATCCTCAGGGTTCCCTCTGCCACCTTCCTGAACACAGAGGATAAATCACACTGTTTACACCCATTAGCAATAGAAGGCAGTTTATTAGCAGTTTGTAAATCTTACCTCCAAATCAATATCTGTTGTTGTTCTTGGAAAGAGATCAGTATTGTCAATAACCTGGCATACAGTGTTGCTGAAACAGCAATTGTAAAAGGAAGGTTGGGGAAGTTTATTGAGAGTAAATGGGAAAACAGAAGGGCATAAGGAGTCAGATGAAACACCAGCACAAAAGGATAATTTGGAAGGGTGAGAATGAACTAGCAGAGAAACAGCATAAACACTATCAGAAAATCATTCTATATTCATTCCTGTCATGTAAGACACAGTCCAGCATGAACTGAAGATGCCCATTTCAGCTTTTCTTTCTCTGAGCTACTCTCACATCTAAAGTGGATAATACTATCATGAGTAATTACACTTTTATCTACATTTATTCAATAAGCATTACATGGGAACAGCTGCCTGTCAACTCCTGTACTCATGGATGGGAACAGAATAATTGATACCAAATGTCTCCTTAAGTGCCTCAAAGTTTAATAGGTTTTAAAAACTCTCTCTTAACCTATGATGTAATTGCAAGTACTTTTGCACAGGCACTTTCTAAGCAATTTAAAATTCTATAAGCATTATGCAGATCTTAATTTTAGACATTTCCTCATAGGTGCCAGGAATACAGAATTCTAATATAGCAAGATGAAGTGACGGGCTGATGTTAGGTGGGTTAGAACTTCATACTATGAAAGAGAAACATCATAGCTTGAGCTGGGTTTCAATCCCGATCTTAGGAAAAATTACTAGCTGCCTGACATTGGGCAAGCTGCTTAACATCTGTAAGCTTCAGTCTCCTTATGCAAGTAGTAGAAATGATAGTACAGATGTAGCTCTTCAGGGTTTTGTAAGAATTAATAGCATGATGTAGGTAAGGTGCTCAATCCCTCGCAAATATTCAGTACAGTTATTATTACCTGTTATAGTCATTTTCGTCATTGCTGAGACCCAATACCTGACACCTACATCTTAAAGGAGGAGAGGTTTGTTTCGGCTCACAGTTCAGTCCAGAATCTGCTGTCTCAGAGGCAGAAACAATATGGCGGAAGGGCTTGGGCAGAGAAAAGCTGCTCCCATCATGGAGAACAGGAAGCAGAGTGAGAAGGAAGAAGCTGGGGAGGGAGATAAGCCCTCCCAGGTCACACCACCAGTGACCCACCTCTAACCAAGCCCCACGACTAACACAGCGAAGGCGATGGCGAACCTTTTAGAGCTGTCACCCGTTACAAACAGCCAGCTGTGGCACCTGTGCCGTGGGTTCACCAGCACCGTCCTAACAGTGCACTTAGTTGATGAGCTCACTAATGGATGACTCTACTGGTGAGCGCAGTGTCCTTGCAACCCAATTACCTTCCGAAACTCTGCCTCTGAACGTAAGAGAGCTTGGCAGACATTCTAAACCATAACATCACTTATGTTCATATTCGAATTTTCTCCTAATTATTATTATTATTCAAAAGAATCCAGCAAGCCCCGTGTTTTCTTCTGTATCTGCCATTGAGACACATAGAAGTGTGTCGCTGTGTGTAAATTCTAACACAATCAACTTTTTACATTTTTTTGTTTACACGTCAATAGTTAGCAGCTATTAATAGAATTTCAGTGGCTCCATAAACACCCAGTGAAAGAGGACATTAAGAATTAGTCCAGCAGTATGAGGAAGGACCCAAACACACCAGTTAATAAAGCAATAGTCTTTTTTATAGGTATTTTGGGCTTTCTGGCAAATACATGGAGTAAGATGACCTGTTTAGTTAGGTGCCTTTTAATCAAAGCTTTATATAAAGTCAGTTAAATATACAGAGAATAATTCATTAAACATAGGCCACAAAGGAAGGAATTTGGAGATGAAAATCAGTAATATTTATTAGCTTCCATTTTTAGGAAAAAACTTAGAGACAGGGAAGAGATCATCCATGCAGAGTAGAATTTAACTTGCAAGTGTTTGGCAATATTTAGTTTTTAAAACACATACAATCTATCATGTTCCAAGATTTTCTGTAGTGGTATTTTGTATGCGCAGCACACTGATCCTAATTGAAATGCTGAGTAGTTTGTTTCTCTGAGACTCAGATTCTTATCTTTTGAATATCAAATGCTCAGAATAATGCTGCAACACTGGATAACGTGTAAATAAATATGTTAATGTCGGATTTCTGCCATGATACCAAGAAAGGCTAATATCTAATCCCTCCCCTGTCCCAGATGGCTCAAAACAAAATTGTTTTGAAATCTAGGTGACCTATTTTTCAGAACTATTGTTGGAATTATTTTGGAGAAAAATAATCTAGCTGAAAGAAGAAGAGGGAATGCCTGTGTTCATAGGACTCTAAATCTGAAGCTCTTTGTCTTAGGTAAACATAACCATGGATTTAAGAGGCCATAAGTGTACGTGCACATTGTTTGAGAAGGAAATATTACTTTCACAACTTCTTTAAAATCCTCATCTAGGATCCATCCAAGTAGTCTTCCTCTATTCTGAAGCATTCAGAGCTACAGAGACTATATTTCATTTACAGTCCAGGCCAGAACACATTTAGAACACTGTTAAATGTTGTACCTGACAGTGGGTGTAAGACTCATCCTTCCTTAGTGAACTGGAATATTACTATCGCTCTACTCAGAGGTCTAAATTATCTCACATCACCCAAAAGATTCCTTCCATCTTTAGTCATTTCTTTTCCTAAAAATTGTAAGCAGCACCTTTGATGGCCAAATTAGATCTTCATAGCTTTACTGACTGGTGTCCCTGAGTCCATTCAAAATGCAACCAACATGATTCTTGCTTTCATGTCACATGACCTTTATGTATCTGCCCTGGGATGCTCCCTCTCACTTCCTGCCATTTTCAGTTTGTTCCAGTCTCCCAAGTTTACCCCCATTCTTCTGTTAAAGAAAACATTATCCACTGGTACTTGATAATTCATGGTAAACAAGGCTTCATTCAGGACCATCATGATAGTATAGGGATCACTGCAATAGGGTCTTACGGTGGGGGAGAAAGATTAGGTTCAAATCTGAACACAGCTTGCAGGTGGGAATTTATAACCAAAGAGCAAGGAAGGAGTCAGCGACTAGAAAATTATTAAGAGAAGACGTTGGAGGTAAGGGAGATTTTATCAAATGACCTAACAGAATTCTAACTGAAGACAGGCTGAGGTGATCAGATAACACATGGAGGATGAAAAACTCAACTGGATATTGAGAGTTGTAAGATATCAAGAGTGAGGGAGTTTGCTAAACTAACTTAGCAGGGTTCTTCGCTTAAAAAAAAAAAGTGCACAGATGGCCTTAGGAATATGTTCGGGACCCAAATTACAGTCTGATAGATAATGAAGTAGCCACACCCATTTCAAATTAGCCATAGCTGACCTCACATCTGCTTCCTTAACCATGACTCTCAACTGCCTCCCCTATAATTCTTGTTTCTCTGCTTTGTTCAGTAGGTTTTTCAGGGAATAAATATTTCCTGAAACAAAGCTTTGTTTGACAGCATCTAACACTGCCTTAACCTTCTAAAATTGTAACATTTTAGAGGAATAAATGTTAGTAATTTTTCTACCCTCCCAATCCCAGGTTTTAGTGATGTCACCGGAGTGTCTTCTTTTGGTTTCCAAAGTACTATCTCAAGCATCTTTTCATCTTACAGCCTCAAGAAGTAAGGAGGTGAGCTAGACAAGGCTGGAGGTATGACTTCATAAATAAAAAAAATATTGAAGCAATAAATATATTGGTCAAGGTTCTTCATCTATGATTAAAACTGATGTTGGCCAACTCTTAGTTCAGGGACAACCTGACATACTGTGTGTTTCTTCCTTCCTTCATTCGTTCACTCATTCCCTCCCTTCCTGCTTTCCCTGCTTTCTTCGTTTCTGTCTCTCTGTTTATCAGAACAGTGAATAAAGCAGAAAAAGAAAATTTATCAGTCTTCTTATTCAACTCCTTAAAAATTAGTTCACATTTCCCTGACCTGGAAAGACTTTCTGAATGAAGATGGAATAGATAAAGAAAAAATCTTTTTTATCACCATTCTGTGTAATGCATCTGGTTTGGAGTTTGACCCTGATTAACTTGAGAAATTTAATAAATTACCCTGAACCTGAATTTCTTCTCATTAAATTAAAATGGCAGTGTCGCCAATCAGTCAAGGGTTCTTTTTCTCTATATGATAGAAATCATGAATTAGTAAAGTACAGCTCTCCTGGTGGTCCTGATACCACTGGTTGGTGTCAGTTAATGCCAGATGCCATTAGTGGACTCTGCTGGGTGCAGATCTGTACTGCTGCCAGCCTCTGCCATTTGATACTGGCTGTGGAAGAAGCCACTGGTTGACTCTGCCAATTATTTGTCTCTATGGCTGAACTTTGTTGGCTGCTTGTCTCTGGAGTTCTTCATGGATTAATATACCCTTGAGTGTTTATAGCTCTTTTAAAAGGTACACTTTGTCCACACTACTCAGGATAAGAATTCTCAGTAGATATATAAGACTTTCTAAGCCCACACTATCCAAGAAATAAATCATGAGCCAATTTTATAAGACCACCAGAACAAGGTCTTATTTGAACAGGGTCTGTGCTGCAGCACAGCAGTTTGGCACATCAGAGGGCCTCTTATACCAACACAGGAAGTGTGAGGGGAGTCCAGTTTATATAGCAGCTACAGGCCTCTGATTGGTCCAAATTCAGGCCTGCTCATTGGTCAAGTTGGTCTAAACTCAAGTTTCTTGATCTGAGTCTACTGATAGGTCCAAACTTAATTCTACTGCTCAGTTGAAATTCAAGCAGGGCAGACATCTCCTGGAGCAGGTGTGGGCATCCAGACAGCTGTAAAGTAACCTTAGGTGTGACAGAGGACACAAAGGAAGTGAAGGGAAACCAGGGAGAGGAGTGTGACAGTTGTGGACCAAGCCACATCCCCAAAGGCAGCAGCACAGGAAAGGGGAGAGACAGGTGCTTCACATCTCTCTCAGTAATAGTTCTTACTGTATAAGGTTTCTGATGGATTTTAAAAGGCAGTATCTTATGGGCATTTAGCCCAGTGCTCAGCACAATAAATACACAGCACAGTAGGTATTTGTCTTTTCATTGTTATAATTGAAGAAAACCAAGAAAGACAAAAAGATACTGCTATATAACACCTTGCCTCAAACTGCAGGTGTGATAAACAAGAGAGAAATGACAAAAATAGTAGTGCTAGAAAATGTATGTTTGGCATGTTTACGTGGGCCACCATTTGTGAGCAGATGGCATGTTAGATGGTAAAAGAACACTGCCTCACATTGTACAGCCTCCAGGTAAAATACAGCAGCGCTTGGCAAATATGAAGCATCTAAAAAATAATTTATGAGTGAAAGTATAGTTTAATTTGATTCTTACTTATCTCTGCAGCTGTACCATCTTGCAGTGTGGCTGGTCCTCAATGAAGTGTCTGCTTAAGTGAATTGTTCTTTGTAATGAGTAGTATCTTCTTGATATTGAATTTAATTTTGAGGTGTAAAAATGCTTTTTCATGGGTAGTGAGAAAGTTTTACACAGTAAACACAGTATTTTAACACAGTATCTTCCAAGTATGCTGCATATCTCTGCTTTGGAGGTTCAGATCATTGAGTTATTATTTGGGGGGTTACTTTCTCTGGGCTCCTGCAAAGAGACAACTATGTATTGATGATAGCTGGTGGATAAGACAGAAAGAGTGTTTTTTAAGCCACGTGGTGTTCTTTCCTGTAATGTCAAGTGGTGGTTTGTACAGACTGCATAATGAATGAGACGCAAGGAAGAATGGTGATGGTTAAAAATAACTGGGTGAAAGGGAGAGAAGAGCAAAAAGAATTACCTTGTGACTATTAAACAGCCATATAGGCTTTTGACTCTATTTGACCAATGATTTCCCATTTTTAAAAAAGCATCTATGATTAGGCGCTGAGGGTCAGGAAAAAAGTTCTTCATTTGATCGATTTTGTCAAAAATCAGTGTTAATAGCCCAAAGAAAAAATTTTAGTACAACACAGCACCCAGCATCGTCGTGCTAAACCCTTCGCCTATGTTTGAGTAGTTTTTTTTTTTTTTTTAAATCATACAAATGTCTATTTTTGGAAGCATTATTTTATATTATCTCTATATTAGTTTGAAAAGCTTCCAGTTAACATATGTAGGAGGCTGCTAATTTGTGGAGTTGAATTGCATTTTATTCTCTAAAAATGAAAGCTTTTTTCACAGATTACGTACAGAATAGAAAACTTTAAAAAAATGATTTCTGTAAGAGAGACTGGGTGTGGTGGTACGTGACTGTGATCCCCACACTCAGACAGCTGGGGGGAGGGCTGCGAGTCTGAACACACCCCAGACCGCACAGGGAATCCAGAGCAGTCGGCCCTGCACGGAGAAACTCTGTCTCAAAATCACAACCACGTGTGCCACTTTATAAAATATTTATATGATGCTAAGAATATGTAAATTATCATATTTACAAAAATGCACACTTACCTGGATTGCATGTGGTTGATAATGTAGGCTTCCTGGTGATCTTTCTCTCAGTCTGATACTAAAAGGAGATTAACAGCATAGTAAGGGCAGGTGGCTTGGAAAGGTCAACTTTAATGAAGTGCAAAATGTATTCATTTTATTCTAAAATCCTCACTACTTTCTTTGGTTACAATACAGTGCTAATTATGTATGGTTAAATTTTTCAAAATTCAAAATGTAATTAATCACATGACGTTCTTATTTTTCCCCTGCCAGAATTGCTTTGCTAGTGCTGTGTAACTATAATAATTTTGTAAAATTACTGCACTCTTCACAATAGCTACATGAAATGGGGATACTGAGGGGAAAAAAGAAGGGAGAATGCAAATGGAAATGAACCATAACTATTTTCTACCTTTAAGGTGATGATCCTGGAGATTGAACTCAGGCCCTTCACATTAAGCTAGATCCCCAGCCTTTATTTTATTTTTCATTTTGAGACAGTCTCCTTAAATTGCCCAGTCTGGGCTTGAACTTGAGATCCTCCTGCCTCAGCCTCCCAGAGTGCAGGGATTACCACCATGTGCCACCACAACTGGCACTACAATTAATTTTTTATTAAGTTATTTCACGTCAAGAGAACAATAAATTATAAATAATCTTGTTTCACCAGACAAAACACCAAATAGCCTCTTCAGATGATTTGGTTTCTTCTTCATTTCACTTCTACTGAGACCAAAATATTTTCACTTTTTTCCTATGACTGACATCTTCTTTTATGTTTTGTGTTTATTAGCTATACTTTTCAGGGGCTAGTTATGTATTTTAAAATCTCAGGTCAAATATGCTTCACTTTCTGTGGGAAAAATAAAAAACTCATAACAAAAAAACAAGAAAAAAAAAAAGAACGAAAATCTTTCAGCCTACAGTGCTCTGGAGCTCACTGGTGGACACCTTCAGGGATGTAGATGTCTTGAAAATCATGGAGAGGATTCAGGAAACAGCTCTTTCTTCTATCAGGAACCCCCCAGGTATCCCATGTGCAAAATACATAACAAGAAACCAAAGGGTGGAGAGAAGGAACACAGAGGGGAGAAGAAGAGAGAAGAGCAGAAGAGAGTGGGAATAACTAAAGAGAGCAAGGATGTAGACCCAGGACCTGTGAGCACAAGTCATAGCTGCACCCTTAAAAGATTGCACAGGTATTTATAAAACCGTCAGGGTGAAAACTGCAAGCAGAAACAAAATACTAAGATTAGTCATTTGCAGAGAAGTTGAGGAGCTGGAGCAAACACCAAACAGTTGATTTAAAAAAAAAAAATTATAGACACAAAGGACCCTTTAGAAGTTCTTCAGTTACTGTCTTGACAATACTTTTGTTGGTTGGTTTTTTTTGTGTGTGTGTGCCAGGGATCAAACTCAGGGCCTTGTACTTGCTAGGCAAGCGCTCTAACCACCGAGCTAAATCCCCAACCCCTTGACAATACTTCTGTATTGTAAATCGTCTTTGAAAACACAGAATAAATAGAAGTGATAACTGTTGAAAGAAAGTACAGTGTGCAGTAATATTTTAAAACATACTTATCATCTCTAGGGTGACTGCTTCCAAAGAGGTCTTAAACTTGGGGGGAAATTAAGAAGGTGCTATTTCCACCCACACTTTCATATGGAGGAAATGTGATCTTAAAATAATAACATCACCAGATGTCGCGGAGGGGCTACCTTTGGACTCAGAGAAGAATGTTTTAAAAGAGCTTCTATTGTGACTATGTACTCGATTCTTTTTATACTTTGGTTGACTTTTGTTTTGTTTTTGGTGCTACATACAGTTTAGAAGTGACATAGCTTCCTTGGGGTGATTTTATCACTATGGAATTACTCCATTTACATATAATAAAATCTATTTTTCTGGTACTAATGCAGCCTCTACAGATTTCTTTAAATTTTGTTTTTATGGTGTGTATAATAGTATAACATAAATATACATATATACATGTTTCAATTATTTTTTTTCATTTATATAAAAAAAGAGAACACAAGTTTTCACTTTTTTGTTCACTTGGTTTTTTTCCCAGTGTGCTTATTTTTACCTTTTATTTGATGTTTTTATGTCATCTGACTTTAACATAATTACTGATATTTGCTTCAAAACTGCTGCCTCGTTGTAGGGTTTTCATATTGTCAGGTTCCTTTTTAAAATTCCAAGGTTGGCTTTCATCTCTTTGAATTAAGGAAGGACTGTTTTGTAAGCCTTTTGGATTTATCACATTATTTGAAGTATCGTGTGTGTGTGTTGTCTCTTAGTTTTGTTATGTTCTTATTCAAGAGGTCTTACCTCCTCCCCCGTTTGGTCACATTTGATGATAAGTGATATTTTGATAATAATAGAAGCAGGTTGACACCTTCCCCCAAGAAATCCATTTTCTGTTGCCTTTTCCAGGATTGTGCTAACAGCACTCTGAAATCACCTTAATCTAAATCCAGATTTGAGATTTTCCAGGTAACTCATATGTTACAGTCAAGATGCAGGCTTTGTAAGCACTCATTTATACTTTCCATTTACCTTTAGGGTGTGGCACTCTGAAATCCAGACCTAAAGCAAAGGTAGCTTGTCTGGATCCCGGCCTGTCTCATCTAGGCCCCATGAGACTGTCAAAAACTCACTTTAATATCTTAGGCCTCTCTCCTGGCACAGCAAATACCACCACAGCGAAAGCCCCCAGGGGCTCTATGCGTCTGGTTGTCAGTTCCTACTTCCCCCAAATCTCAGCCTGCTAATTCTTTATAATTTTATTTGTGTTTTTTTGTTAATGTTTTTTAAAATTGCAAGTTTTTTCCTAGCCTTTGAAGTTATCTTTACTGGCCAGGGATTGGTCAGCATCACCTAGTCTGACATTAATTAATAAACACGAATCCCCCGTGTACCTATGTTTTGTACCATTTTTTTTTTACTACTTATCTCCTCATAAATAAAAAAAGAGATTTGCACTGTTTTAAGTAAGTTGATGTATGCAGAGCCTCAAGAATACTACCCAGTACAAGGTGAATGTTCAATGAAGTTTAACATATATTGTTTTTCCTAATATTGCTGTTTATCAAACACATCTTATTTTTTTAAAATCTGAGTTAGCTGCATTACATCATTCCTGACTAGAAATATTAAATGCAAAATATACCACGTTAGCTTTGTACAATATATTATCATTCAGGGTGTGGCTTACTTTTGGAGCTTGCCAATGTTGACAGTTCCTCCTACTCTCACTCTGCTTCCCTTAGCCATGTTCCCTGAAGGAACTCTGCTCAGATGTATGAACTCAGCATAATAAAGAGAATTTATTTCACTCCTTAACATTCTTGACAGGGGTGCTGCTCAGGCTTTTACTTGAGAAAGAGAATGGGAAGTGTTCGTCTTTGAAGGGAAATGTGCATCCATTCTATTTTTGCTTTTAAACATCCATAGACAGAACCATTATTTCTATTAGAGTGGAAGGGGTGTGTGCCAGGTGCTTTGTGGTTGAGTTGTGTAAATTGAGATGGATGAGGAAGCAACCGAGTGAAACGTCCAATTCCCAGCCTTAAAATGTCCCCTCCTCATCCCACCACTAACTGATATTGACAGAGCAATTTTATGTGAGAAAACCTCACAAAGAGGTGAGAATGCAGGCAATGTAAGCATCATTACTGGAAGGACTCAAATATTTGTTCCCTGGCCTATTTGTTTCCACTGTTTCCACAGATTTTGTATGATTTTGGAAGGATGACTTTGTAAAATATGTTCACTTTCACAACAAAATAAATTTTTTAAAATAGAAGCAGAATTTTATAAGACAATGCATAAAAGATACTATCTAAAAATCCTGTCTTTAATTGATGTGGAAACTGTGACCTGGAAAGCATAAATTGTTTCATCAAATGCAATTGCCTTCAGCTTTTGCCTGGGCTGAAGCAAACCCAGGGAAACCTCAATATGATGGACCCATCCACCTATTTCCTGGAATAGCTGGTAAACTGATTTGTGTGTGCGTGTGTGTGTGTGTGTGTGTGTGTGTGTGTGTGCGCGCGCGCGTGGATTGTGGCAAGAAAAGCAGTTGGAGAGATGAGTCTGATGGAGGTGTGAAGCCGAAGAGAGGAGACAAAGGCAAAATCTGAATGTGAGAGATTTGGATCAGAAAACAGGGTTCAGCATAGCATAAACTTTCAGATTATGACTTATGAATAAAGCAAGGTTCCTAGTAGAATTTTCTAACATGACATAAACTCTGCTTAACTAATTTGTATAGCTGATAAAGATATCTTTACCACAACTGTCACATCTACCATATATTAAACATTTTCCGTGGATCACACCCTATGATTTATACTCATTGTTTAATGTAATCTGAAAGACTCAAGAAATCAGCGATAGCATCATTCCATTTTTGTCAATGAAGAAACAGGTTTAATAAAATTAGCTTGCCCTCAAATCCTGTATCTGTCTTTTTAAACTGTCTGCACTCTTGCTGATATCCCAGCCTGCCTCCATTATCGTGTGTGTGTGTGTGTGTGTGTGTGTGTGTGTGTGTGTGTGTGTGTTGGTAGCATCCATTTATTGTGGTGGATTTTTCAGGAATCTGTTGGACCCTCTGCACCAATCACAGGCCCTGGGATGACAAATTTAGCAGTGTCCCTGCCCTTCCAGAGCTCAGAGGCAAATAGTAAATCATTCATTTTATAAAAACATTGCGAACTGTTCAGAAAGGTGGTGAGTTATGAGTTTTCACATTGCCAGAGAGATAAGAAAAAGGAACCTGAGGAATCAACATAGGTTCTTCTCTAAAGACACTGATCTTAAAATAGCTTTGTCCACAAAAGTCAATAGAATTCTAAAATTAGCTAGGGCACAAGAAATAAATCAGAAAAACATACCTTGTGAGAAGCTATAGAATCTTTGCATTTCACAGGTGCCTGTCTTGGTTTTAGACTATTTTTTATTAGTACCTGTGTGCAGTATGTGCAGTTTACAATCATCTTGGAGTGGATGTTTGTACACAATGCAACTCGTTTCCTCTTAATTCCTTCTTTCCCCCTTTCCTTCCTCCGTGTTCTTCAATGTTTGCTTTCTCAGCCTGCAACACCTGGGGAGGAAAAACACCTATCCCTTTTATGCATTACTGAGCCCTCACTTCCAAACAAAGTACCTAATGCAAAATGAACAGTTATAAATGACCTAATAAATAAGTAAATACGTGGAATATTCCAGTTTACAGTTGTCTTTGCAAAGGAGTAACAACTGCCTTATCGTGACTCTAAGAAACTCCACATCTGGGTTTGATGAATGTTTCCCCTTCTACCTCTTCTACCTGGCACAATCATCTATTTCCTGACCTGAATGACTCTATTCGTTTTTGTTACCGAGATCATGTTCTCAAAGTTCCAATAAAAATCAAAAGTTATATTTTGAAGCTAGATCCATTCCTGTCTCTGCTATTGCTAGTTGTTGTTTAACATGTTATCTTTTCAACATTAATAAATTGTGTTCAGAAAAATTTAGAAACATAGGACTTTTGGCTTAAATAGTATGAAGATTTTAAGCTTCTCTCTATTTGAAAACATTCATTTGTTACATACACATTTTACTACTTGGAATGCATCCTTATAACTGATTCAGAGATCTGCATCAAGATATAAAATATTACTCTTTATTTCCATAATGTAATTAAGATTTCAGAGCTGTTTCCTATCACATCTATCATTTTATTTTATGTTTCTTTTTAGCAGAGCCTTGGTAAATTTTGAATTCATGGTGCCATGATAATATATAGTTGAATACCATTAAAACATTGGTATTGAAGGATAAAACTACAACTTTAATTTGTACATCATTATATTATGTAAGCTGCTTTCACATATATTATCTTAATGGACCTCACAACAACTCTGAGAAGGAGGTAGAGCAGGTGTTACGATCTTTATTTTACAGACAAGAAAATGGAGTCTCGGAAGCTAATGGACTTGTTTATGAAGGTTACACGGCTAGACAGTGGTAAAGTCCAGGCTAGATTTTAAGACTTCTGGTTTTTAAACCTGTGTTTTTTTTTTCTTCTCTCTGATGCTTTGCTGTATAAAAAATTCATACTTTTTATTTAAGTCTTTTACTTGACTCTGTATGTGTGTGTGTGTGTGTGTGTGTGCGCGAGTGTGTGTGCATATGCGTGTGCGTGTGTGTGTACTGGACATTGAACCCAGAGGCTACCACTGAGCTTCATTCCCAGCTCTTTGTATTTTTATTTTACTTTGAGATAAACTCTTGCTCAATTGCCCAGGCTGGCCTCAGACCTGCAGCCCTCCTGCCTCAGCCTCCTGAGTAGTTGGGAATACAGGCTTTTGTCATGGTCCCTGGCAACCTATTTTTAATACCTAATATACTTGATAGGAGTGACAAAAACTGTATGTGGTAGCAGAACATATGTGTTTCCATAATGCCTCATAGCACTCATAATATTTTTAGAAATTCAAGTATGTGAAGCAAAAGATTTCCAAGATCCCTTGAGGAATTATTGAACCATGCAGGTTTAATAACAACTGTGCAGAGGCATAAACTGGTTTCCAAGACCATTAAATGATTTGCTCAAGTTCAGCAAGATCATAGCAAAACAGTCCATCATGGATCTCACGTTTTCTGACCCTCTTATTGATTCCACATCCCTTTGGATTTTACTGACCTGATCTCACATGCAGATTACTCCATGAGGCACTGAAGGATGCAGAGACAAGTGGGGTATCATTTCCATTAAATAATTTCCAACCTAATATAGTCATATTTGTATTGAGAGATTTGTGTGGCTACCTGTGGAAGTATTCATATATGTGTAATCATAGGCATGTGCATACATAACTAAGTGTAGATGTGTGCACAAATATTTTTACCGGTGTGTGTGTATACACTCATGCAAGTATATACAAGAGTCTCATAATGTAGACCCTCAATGTTCTTAGCGGATGCTGAAAGTGTCTCAAGTCTCTTTGTATAATTTAAGTTTTCACAATACAATTATACGATATTGCTTAAACATCAGACAGCTCCATAAAGCCAAATTATTTATGTTATTCATTTAATGGAGCTTATGTACTGCCAGTACAACACTTTGATTAATTCAAATACCACCTTTTAGGTTAAATGATTGCTCTGATTTTTCTCCTCCTATCGGCTCTAACCATTGATTAGATTTGAAGAATGATCTTCACAAGAAAACAAAATGTGCCGTTGAGTGAGTTGTGGCCTTTTCACCCTGCGCGGGAGCAGCAGCCTTTCTGAAGGGAGGCCGGCTTGCTTTGCGGGCTTTCAGAGGACGCGCCACATGGCCAGTGGTCTCTGTCCTGGACCTTTGCAGTCACCCTCAAATATGGCATTGCTCTGAGTAAGAATTCATTGTATTTTGTAACACTGAGTTACATTTTTTTTTTCAGGAAAAACCATCAATTTTAAGAAACATGACAATTTCAAGAACATTAAAATATGAGGGGAAAAGTTCAAGTTAGACTAGAAAGAATAGAAGGTAAAACTGTGAAGGAAAAATAATAAGTTGAAAAAAGTATTTATTTTGTTACTTATGAAACTAATCCTAATTAAAACCTAAGTGCTGGTAACCGTAATTCCAGCCCATTTTTACTTGTACACAACTAGCAGCTCATTGGGAGAGTTGTGAAATGTGATGTGCTTTGGAATCACCTAGGGTCTAGCTAAAAACGAAGGTTCCCAGTCCGCAGATTTGAGCCTCTAATTCAGAAGTTACATGGGTGGAGCCTAATTTCTGTATTTTTAGCATTCCTCAGGTAGTATTGATTCTCTTCAAGACTTGAGAGTTACTACTTTAAATCTAGTGCTGAGGGAAACATGAATCTCTCTGGTTCATGTCTCTAGTTAATTTTATTTTCTTTTTAATTTTTTGTTTTAATATTGTCAAGCCGACATTACCTTTCCACTTTCACTAGGATATCAGGTTTTTGGAAATTAATTGTATGTATTTAAATGTGTAAATACTTTCAAGCTCTTTGATTCAATAATTGCACACTTCTGTGAATGTCTCCTAAGGAAACTTTTTTAGAAAATATGCAAATATTTCCTTAAAAGTATATAACACAAATCTAAATCACACTCCTCTCTGACTTACAATCTCAGGGAAAATGCTGAGAAATCATTTGAGTTTAAGCTTTTTTCTAACTTTCTTTCTTTAGACTAACTGATATGTCACACAGTAAAACAGCCCAAGTTCTGTCTGAACAGACACATTTGTGCCAGATTATGCCTCCTTCTAACCTTCTGCTCAACTCATTTTTGCCGAGAAGACATTTATTATTTCTGACCTGCCCGACTTGCATATCAGTCATTGACTCATTACAAGTTTATCAAAACCTACTATTATATTGCATGTTCATTCAAACATTTGGAAAAGTAGGTACATGATAGAAAACATACAGGTCTGTCAAGTCTGAGAAGCACATGTCACCAGGGAATATGTGCCAGTGCTCAAGAAATTAGTAGCTACATACTAGTTTCTGTGAACAACAGCATCCTAGAAGTTGAGTGACTGTATCTCATGGGGCCTGAGGGGAGCCCTGTCACTCTGAGACATTTGGACATTAATCTGGTATTTTCCAAAGTGTGATGTTGAGTAGACAAAAGGTGATTTTTCCTGTAAAAATATATTTATTGTAGCACATACTAGAAAAAATTACTAATACACCACAAGTTTTATTTTATAGACATGTGTGCTTCAGTTCAGGCTAAAATAGACTTTATAGGAAAAGAATTAGTTGATTTAAAGGCAAATTAATTGTATAATATTAAGTTAGCATGTGGCTACAGTAAGAATTGTGAGGGTAGCACAAAAGGCCTACCTTTCCAGACACACTGCATTTATTAATATCAGGTACAATCTGATATGGGACTCTGGCATCCCTGGGGCACATTTTCAAGGACTTCACACAGCACCTGACACGTAGGAATATTAATTAATGCGCATTTAACTGCCTTTATATGAAAATGTATCACACACCCTCAAAGAAATCTCAAAAGCAATATGGAGGTAGACACATACACTCTGACAGCAGAAAGAATCAAGCCCAAATTTCAACCACTTACTGACCCACATCCTCTGCATAAATCATTTGACTTCTCTGAATCTGTTTTATCATCTGATGGAGATAATATTTTCATAGATCATTATTTTTAGGTTAAATGGCAGAATTTACATAAAATTCTATTCCTATTGCATGCATGGCAGGTATTTGGTAATATTGTATTAGCGTTGTTTGCTTTTTTTTTTTTTTTAACAAAATCAGAGATGTTGATTATACTAGGTGACTGTAAAAGGTGTTAAGAAAAAGAATGCATAAGTAATTATGAGAGATATTGTCAGCACAAACAGAAGAGAACAATTGTGGGAAGAGGGATCAGACAGAGAAAGAACTATTAATGGACTGTCTCAGCTAGAGACCTATCCCGTCCACCCCAGCGATCGTTGAACAGAGCTGCTGGTCTGCTGTTAGAACATGGCTGCTAGCCTTACATGCCTTGCTGATTCCAAAGTCTCAAGGAAGGTAGAAAAACGTAGCATCCCTTTTAATCGTCTCTTTAATCATTTAACCAAGGAAATTTACTTCTACAGGGATACATGCATACCTGTGTCCACAGCAGTACGATTCACAATAATTAAATCTTAGAAGTGGCGTGTGTGTCCATCAATAGATGAACAAATAAAGGAAATGTGGTATTTATAAACTTCTGTCTTATTAACATGTTTTCAGATCTTCTTGTCAAACGTAAATTCTATTTTTTCATACTCTCATGATATTCCACTGTAGAGGTATTCCATTACAAATGCTGATATTTAGGGCATTTCTAGTGTCACACTACTAGGGAAAAAAAACATGATAATTGTTAGTCTTATATAAAAATCTTTTCAGCCCCTGTGCAAGTATACTTATGGCATACTGTATAAATCAAAGTTTGTTTTTTTTAAGTGTCAAATATGTTGCCAGATTTCTGTACAGAAAATCTGCACCAGTTTACACTCCCACTACGTTGCAAGAGTGTTGCCTCGCATCTGTACCAAAACAGCCCATTTAAAACACATCTTTATCTCTGTAAAAATATACTATTGTACTTTTATTTTTAATTATTTATTCATTTATTTATTTATTGATGCCAGGGATCAAACTCAGGGCCTTGTGCTTGGTAGGCAAGCACTCTAACCACTGAGCTAAATCCCCAGCCCCTAATTTCTTTTATGTTTTGAGACAGGTTCTCGCTATGTAGTTCCAGCTAGCCTTAAACTCACTATGTAGCCCTGACTGGCCTCAAACTCACAGAGATCCTCCTGCCTCAGCCTCCCAAGTGCTGGGATTACAAGTGTGCACCACCATGCCTGGCTTACAGTTGTAATTTTAAATTGTATGTCCTCAATTATGCATAGGATTGAGCGTCTGTTTTCTTCATGCTCCGTGTCACACTGAAGCACCAAGCTCTCAGCCACACTCTTTCCTCAGCATAAAAGGTCAGAGCAGTTCCACTCTAGAATTGACCTTAGATCTTACTTAGTCCAGTTTTCTCACTTTCCAGACCCGAGAAGCGAAGCCCAAAGTGAAGAGGGTTTTGCCAAGGGTCACAAAGGACTTCAAATATATTTATTACCCACCAAGTTACCACTTTCTTTCTCTGAATTAAGTACCTTTTGAATTTCTTTCCCAGCTGCCATGACCCACTGCTTAAGGTGTGAAGATAAGTAACTGTTAGAATTTTGTGGTTCAAACTCAGCTTGAGTACATTTTCATATATTCATAATGGGCTTATATGATGCAAAAGACATTCCAAAGAACCAGGAAATCAGAGGACAATTATCATCAAGAGCAAAAAATATTCTCTTGCAGCACCAATGAGTATATTCCAAAGGGATTTCACTCAGGCATTCCAAGCACGGCAGATGATGAGATAAAATTGTCCTGCCTGATTTGTGTGCAGATGTTTGCCTGTACCTTGTCGCTCACACTCTGCTATTTTGTTAGTACTATTTTCTCTCCTTGGAAACCATCCAATAAGTGCTGTATCTTTCTGAATAGTGAGCAAACAAGCACCATTCCGCTGGACCTCTGACCGCCTTCCCACACAGTCACATACACTCGATTTCTGTGGAGAAGCTTTCCAACTTCACCCCACAGCCTTTCTGCACACTCAGAATAATCACAATAGTCCTGAGCACAAATGACTTCCAATAGCCAAAGATATTTGAGAGTCAAGGAAATGAGCCCTCTGCCAGACTTCACTCTTGAGTAATGACTGTGCCAATTGGTTATCAAAGGGAATTCACAGAGAAACTGATTGATTGTTAATGGATAATTTAGTCTTAAGGAAGAGTGACTCATTTCTCCCTGGTTGGCTTTTTTCTCATTTTGCTTAATTCTAATGTTGGAGACTCCTCTGACTTCCCTAACAAGTATCCGGTAGCGAAAGCAGGAAGAGAAAGGGAAAGTAATCATCTCTCCTTAGTATAGAAGACTTGGACTTTAGCACTAGACCCACCGTCAAGGCGCTATGGGCCACAAGGCAAGCCAAAGCACTTGTCTGGGTGTCTTCTTTATCTCCGGGGTTCTTACTGCTTTGAAATGCTAGGACTGCTTTTCAATGTCTTGAGATTCCCAGATGCAAACAAATCTATCGTTTTCAAATTTTCACACGAGTTTTTATCAGGAGTCTTCTTTTGAAAACCATGGAAATACAACTCAGTCTGACACAGAAGGAAAAGTAATGTATTATCTCATGAAATTGGCAAGTGTAGAGTATCTCTTGAGGACAGAGACAGAGCTGTACTCATGCATTTTTTTTTCTTGGTTCTGGGGCTCGAACTCAGGGCTTTGTGTTGGCAAGGCAAGCACTCTAACCACTGAGCTAAATCCCCAGCCCCTTACTCAAGCATTTTTGATTCATCAGTTTTTGTCTTGCTTCCTCTGTCTCCCTCTCGCGGTTTCTGCTGTGTGTTAGTGCTTCTTTTGCATTTGCAAGATAGCCACTAGTAGATCCATGTGGTGTCCTAACAAATCCAGCAAGGCAGTTTCACCAGGAGTCCTGAAAGTGAGTTTCACTAGGAAAAGTTGTATTCATCCTAGAACCAGTTGTTCTGGGTTATAATACGCCAATCTTTGTGCCAAGCAAGTAGGAGAGAAGAAGGGAGAGCACTTGACTCTAATGAAATCGCACAGACCGAGAATAGTGTGGGGTTGGTTCTTCAAAAGAGTTCTGATGTCAGAAAAATGGAGAAATGATCCCAAACGAAGCAGTAGTAGCATCTTAGTCCATTCAAAGTGCCATAACAAAATGCCTGTGACTGGGTAATTTATAAACACGGAATTTATTGTTCACAGCACCCTGGTATTTGATCAGGATCTGTTCTCTTTAGATGAAACCTTCTTGCTGCACCTTCACATGGCAGAAGTGGCAAGAAGCTCCCTCAGGACTCTTCTGTGGTCTCTAATGGCATTTGTGAGGGCAGAACCTCACAACTTACTCACTTCGCACAGGCCCTGACCCTCGTAATGTCGTCACATTGGGCTCAGGCTTCAGTACATGAAGTCGGTGGGTACAAACATTCGGATCATAGCAATTTCATTTTCAATATCAGGAAAACCTAATTTTTGCTAACAAGACACTTTCTTTACTTTTCAAGTAGAGGCTGCCTGTTATCTTATTTGCACTATGAGGGTAAGAAGAAGCACTTAGCAGTCTCTTCATCTTTAAAATATTCTACCTCCACCACTCAGTAATAAAATACAGCAGAAGTATAGTGTTCCTCTGTCTTTGGATCTGTGCTTCTTTCTTTAGTGTAATTCCAGGATATCTTCTTCCCTCACTCTGAAATCATATTCCTTTTCTATATTTTACCTCTTTCATTTGAGACTTTTTCCTCCCTGACATTGAGTCCTTACATATTTTGATCCTACAGCTCTTCAAAACCACAAATTCTCACCCTAGCCTTCAAGGTTCTCTATATTCTCTCTCGCCGCTCCCACCCTCTCCCTCTGTGCATTTCCTCCAGCCACAGTCCCCTTCATAAATGTGCCAAGCAGTTGCACGTGCTCGATATCTAACACACCATCTTCATTTTCCACTTTCAGACAGAACAAAGTTGTTCATAACAGGCCCATACTCCCATTGAAAACAATTAGCGCAGCCAGATCTGAAGGTCTGCAGTTATTCTGTCCCTCAGGTTTGCTGCTCATTGGCTCTGGTCAGTAGTAGAAATCAGGGCATGGCCCTGATCAGAACTTCAGCAGAGACAAAATGGAGAGACTCAAAATCACAGCTGAATTGCCCCCATGAGAAACTTACTAACATCAAAAGCTGCTGTTATCTTCTCAAATGTGCCTATTTTCTCCTCCCAGAAATACCATGAACTATATATTAGACTTTTGCAGTCTGATTCCTGTTTGTCTTAACCACTTATATGTATTTTTCAATTTCTTTTCTTAATGCTATTCTTCAGATCTACCTTCTAGTTTACTAAATGTGTCATTTCATGTGATGCTTACCATCCATTTAACATTGGATTATAATGGTTTTCTTCTCCCTAAAGTTCCACTTTTTATAGCCCTTCTGTATTTACATTTTTCCTCCTTTATTTTATTTTTAATATTTTATATTCTTAATATGAATGCATTGCGTCTAATAATTTCCTTATTTGAATCTATGTGAGCCTGATTTTTTTAGTTTAATCTTCTCCCCTCAATGAACTTTTCTGCCTTGAAATTTTATCTAGAGGAAGTTTTTTGAGGTCTGTGTAAAAGAGGTGTTTCTCCAAAGTGGTTTTGAGTTACATCTCTCCGTTCACTGAAAACTCTAGTCCTTCAACCAAAACATCTTTAACTAATACAAGTAGCGTACATTCAGGTCACATCCCGCCCCCACATCAGCAAATTTGAAGTAAACAATTCGCCTTGATTTTGAGTTCTCTTTGAGAACCCAGTTTTATTCAGGCTTCCCATACAAAGTAAGTCCTACTCTTGAAAGAAACAGTAGCATTTGTTTCCTGTCCCCAGAGCCCAATAGTCATCACATTTTGGCAGATGCCCTTGGGAAAAGCCATCTGTGGTGTTTGTTTATATTTCTGGAGTCCTATTTTTATTCTGTTATTAGCATTTGTAATTGTTGTTAATTAAGACATTTTAGGTGATTTTTAAGTGAGTAAAATATTCAAGAAAACTAGTTCACTGTATGCCTGGAAAAGAGACTTCTTAATTCTTCTTTATTCCTCAAGTCACTCAGCCTTAATCCCGCCTCAGCTGCCTCTCTGCCTCCTCTTTCCCATGGTCTTACTCTTATTTAAAGACTCCCTCTGTCACTGTTTTTCACCAATGTAATAACTTCAAAGGCTGTGTCTGTCAGTTATCTTTTCCTGCCCTGAAAACTCTCTGTACGGTATTTTCTTCCTTCATTTCCACTCCAGGCTACAGCCTGAATCTATCTTGCTTAACAACTGTAGTTTTATGCTGTACCTTGCTTGATTTTGTAGCACTCAGCTCTGTGTGTGTCATACACCTACTCAACCATCAGCATCCTCTGTTAGCTACCCTCTTGTTTTAGCTTCATTTGCTTTAAATTTCCCTTACCTGCAGCTCAAATGTCATGTACCTTAGTGTTTTTCTTACCATATGTAATAGGTGGATGTGTATTTTATATGCACTATTAGATTAGGCTCATAGTATAAGAAAAGGCCCAGAGAGACAGAAGAATATACGCCAATTATAGGAAGAGGTGAATAGCAAACAGTCTATGTAGCAGAATCCAAAATAACATAGATTATGATAAATAAGGCTCAAGCCAAATTGTGAAGACCTTTTAATACTGAAGACATAGTATCATTCTGGGGGCCACAGAACACCAAAGAAAATTCTTATTTATTTTGTCTGACCACTTTGTGCTATTGTAGGAAGCTTACGTGAATGACATCCCCTAAAGATGTGCGACGTGTCAGTCCTATAAATCTCTCTACTGAACAACATCTTAAACATGACTGGTTAACAGTATATGCTTACTAAACTTTGCCAGACCTCTATATGGAACCTGTTTTTATATTATTTGTGGTTTCCTGACTTTTTTGAGGCAAGAAAGTTAGAGCTGGTAATAGCCTCTGTATGGTGAAAATCTTCAACAAGTATTGTCATGTTTTGTATCTCTATTAAAATGAAAGTCAATATCAATATAATATTTAGGTTTTATTCACTTTATAATTTAGAATGTAATCAATAGGACTGGTATTATTATGCATCACTGTGCCAGAGAAAAAATGTTTCAATTTATATATAACTCATATTTCAGTCTATCAAGCAGGTATGGCAACAATAATCTATGATCTTTCTATAAATCAGCATACTGTACAATAAATGAAGAGAAGTCCCTGAACTTGTGTTTTCTTCTATCACACACCCACACCCACACACACACACACACACACACACACACACACACACACCCTCATTTCTATAATAAGAAGGGAAGAAAAGAGAAATATAAGATGTGTTTCTCTGGCCAGAAGCTGGAAGGGGCACCGGGGCACAGGCTAGAGATGCCGCAGCTGAAGTGATGCCGTTTCTATCAGTAATGCTCTAAGATGGAAGCCGATTCCTGTAGCTCTTCAAACAGGAAATGGAGGAACTGGAATAGCCAAGCCACCAACTGAGAGAAATAGCTAATCCACTGTTCCTCAAATGAGTCTAGAAAAAGAGAGCCTACATTCTCGAGAGTCTTCTGTTTTGTGAAAAGGGTGTGGAAGGAAACTGTACAATATGGTGCCATTTTGCTTTTCTTTTTTATCTTCTCCACTCTTTAAGTAGGTTTTTCTTAAGATTATGTTAAAGAGCACTTAATTTAGCCGTATCATTGGCAGCTATCAATAAACTGCCAAATTAAGTACAAGAATCATTCCATAAGAGTACTATTAGTTAATATCTATTATATTTTAGCTTGATCATTAATGATAAAAGAAAATACTTCTGGTCCTGCAGATGTATTCCAAAAATGTTCACCTATAAAACATTGACTTGTAGCATTTCTGTTATCATTCAGTGCTCCAAGTTATTCAGATTTCAGTGTAGCACCTTAAACACACAAAGTCTGTCACAATTTGATAAGTGGTGAACCCAAATGTATTTTGGTCAGAAGGACAAGATACATAAAATTTAATTTCTGTGTCTGAAAAAAACAAAAAAGAGTTCGGTTCCCTGTGTTTTATTTTTCTCATTTGAAATTTGTTTCTGTTTTTACTATTTGTTTCCCAAAGATGAACTCTGACTCTTCAAAAGCAGAGAGGAGTCACCGAGCAGTATTAAGATGAGAAACATTTGAGAAAGATGCAGTTTCAGAGGAGCAAATGAAGTGCATTCAAGGAGACATGAGCGGCCAGATTACACATACACTGTGAAGGCTGCAGATGGAAGTTGTCAGCCACAAGGCAGGAGGGAGGAGGGAGCCAGGAGGGAAGAATGACAAACTGCAGCTTTGACAAGCGTAGCCTATCAATTTCGCCAGACAATTACCAGATCTGTAGGAATCTCTCTGGTAGGACTCCTTTTCCTGCAGCGCCTCTCAGCTCTCAGGAAGCCCAGGCTTGGCATAGTGGCTGCTTGCAGTGGGGATGGCCCACGATCTGTCTCTGTTGTCCTGATAGGACTGTGACCCCACAACCAACTACAAAGCTAAGAAGGAAGACTCCCGTAATGAGATCGAGCTGCTGGTGTCCTATCTTCTCTAGTTAGAGAAACATTCAGAGGAACTTCACCACCTGCGCATTCTCCAGTGTAGGCAGCAGCGATCCAGCAGACAATTCCACATTAAACCTCAGCCTGAACAAAAGAGGTTGTATTTGACCCCTTAGTTGGTTATTCTATCAATTTAAATGTATTAATTGGCTTCAACTTCTTTAACAAACAAGGGTTTGCAGCATTGTTACAAGAAGGTATTTCTCTGAAAGGGGTTAAACATCAAAGATGTATTTAATGGATTTGATTTTTAAAATCTGATACATCCGATCAGAAATTGAAATTGTTGTAATTATGAGTATTGAAACCATTCAGTTAACCTGAGTTTTCCACAATCCTCTCAAATTCTGGCTTGACAAGACTGAAACTAAAGTACAAAAACTTGAACTTAAAAAAATTACCATAAAAATAAATCAATGCCTTTAAAAGAATGAAAGCAAAGAACCTCCAAGGGTTTTTTTTTGACATCTTATTTTGTACTCCTTACTTTGCTGCCAAAACAAAAGATTAATTAATCCTTCACTATTTTTATTACAAAGAAATGTGTTTTCAAAATCTAGTTCCCCACACGTCACTCATCCGTATGTATTAGCTTAGTAGATACAAACTACTCCCCTATGAGGCAAAAAGTAAAAGTTTAGCAGAGAAGAGTTTAAAAATGCGTCTGAGGCAACACAGTAACTGGGTAGAGCAAGTCTTTAAATCTGGGTTCTGACTCGTCCTTAGTCGCAATACACCATCTCTTTTTCGATGAAGTTAAAATATATGAATATATAATTATTTCATAAGTAACTGAAGATAGGAAAATGGAACACTTTACTGTTTTCATCAAGTAAAAAATCTATGATTTTAGATCACATACAAAATTGATGGCACAAATCATTATTGTGCTATTTAATAATGAAAAGAATAAAGTTGGAAACTTCTCTAACTTACAGAAAGAAATAATCTGTTGTCATATTTCACAATTGTACAGTATCCATCATCTATCATGTTGAAAGTTTTCTCTGACACTGTGAACTGTTTTATAAATGCTATCACTCCCCACAGACGTTTAGAAAGACAAATGTTCTGAATCTAACTCAGCATAAGGGAAAGAGGGAGAGATTAGAGGCGCTGTACTCACCCGTCACTCACCAATCACCAATCTACTCATGCATTTACTCAGTCTTTCATTTAAAGTACGTACCACCTCCCCACAATGAACATGCTCATTATGTATTGCAAATATGTACTAATAATAAAAAATAGAAAATACATATTGACTACTGCACCACTTTGATACTAATTGCCATCCCAGCACCTTGCCTTCTTCCACAGGGCTTCTATTTTAGTGTGCATAGGGTGGGGGATAAGATTGATTAAAACACCAAACATAGAATCACAAGCTATGATAAATAGCTGATGTTATAAAAACATGCCTTTGAAGAAACTAGCAGATCAGGAAAACCTAGGAAGGCTTCTTTATTAGTTTTCGAGGGCTATAATAACAAACTAACACAAACTGGGTAGTTTAAAACAACAGACGTATTCTCTCGTAGTCCTGAGACTTCTCAGGCCAAAAGGCTGAAACACATGTCAGGAGGGTTGGCTCTTCCTGAGAAGAATTGGTCCCTTAGTTTGTAAGAAATATTAATCCCATCTCATTTTATGGGCTTCTCCTCTGTGTGTCTATGTGTCTCTGATGGGTCTGCATCTTTATGTCTAAATTTTCCTCTTCTTAAAAGGACGTGAGTCATTGGATTGAGTGACCTCATCTGGATTTGACTACATATTCAAACAAGGCAATCTGTAAGGGCCGAGATTTAGGACTTGAGCATATCTCTTGGAGGAGCACAACTCAACCTGCAACGGCTTCCTTGAGTCAATTACATTTGAGATGAGATACTACAATCTAAGGAAAAGAGGTCTCCGCAAAGGGAATGGGACTGTGAAGACCCTGAGGCAAGGAGGAGAGTCTTATCTGATGGTTTAAAGAACACAGAGACAAATGCATACACAGAAAACCCGAGGGGCAGAGACTGAAGGATGTGCACCCGCAGGAGCTGCACGTAGTCCCCCCTCTGCAGACTCTCTTCCCAGAAGGCATGGGCCATCGCAAACCTGGTGACCCTCTCTCCAGCTCTACTGCCCAACGGTCCACCCCAAACACCCTCATGGCCCCAGGAGTGGAGAGGGAACAACACTCCCCTTTCTGGGCTGGACTTAGGAGAGAAGGTCTGCAAGATAAAGCCTCCTTCAGAACCAAGGTTCAGATTGGTCGCATGAATTCAGAGCTTGGAAGGAAACCACCTGGGTTAGATCCCAGCTTTATGACAGTTTGGGAAAGTGGCTCCAAGATTTTGAGGCCCATTTTTCTCATCTGAAAAGCAAGAAGAGTAGTATCTGCCTTGGAGTGTAATTATGAACACCAAGGAAGACAAGGCATGTTCAAGTACTTCATAAACTTGTAATGAGGGTAAAGAAGGTTACTTGGATAGGGAAGAGCAAAACTCCTTGTTTCTTTAAGCTAAATATAGTTGATCCAAATGCCTTCATGGCAACAGCAGGAGCCAGGTGAGGGAGAAGAGTATTAATAGCTCTTCCCGATCTGTGTCCCATGGAGGTGAGAAGGTTAATAATACCAATAACATTTTGTCTGCATAGTGGAGAAGGTGGGAGAACTAATACGAATCATTTAATAAATGACTCTATATGTGGTGGTTTATGGAGGCTAGTGCTTTTTCAGATGGGAGAACTAATACGAATCATTTAATAAATGACTCTATATGTGGTGGTTTATGGAGGCTAGTGCTTTTTCAGATGAGATTGCATGCAGTGCCTGTGTCTTCTAAACTCCATTTTAAAATAAAACTTGTATATCTGGGCTATGAGAGAGCTTTAAAATACAAAGCTTCCCATCTGCTAACACATTAGCGGGAGTAGTTCATCACATTAACTGATCTTGAGAAAACTGAAGAAAGTAGACAAGAAGATGGTAAGTGAGGAAGAGGAAAAAAGGGGGCCATATCGAGTTCCAGTCGCCCCTAACACCCCAAGAAAGCCTCAGAGGCAGGAGGGAAACTGGAACGATCTTGTCTGCACTGAGGCCCAATCCCGTCCACCTTGGGGGTTTCACCATCACCAGAAACACATCCAAGTAGTGAGGCGGCAGAGCTGTGTCGAGGTGGTACTCGTCATACAGAGGGCGATGCAGCATAATCAGGCAGTGAGCCACCAGAAGCCATGCAGCACGAGCTGTAGCCTCCCTGGAGGGGAGAGAGAAGGGTTGGAGCCACGTTCCTTGGCAAGGTTCAGACACAAAGCACAGCAGAAGACTTCCATCCCTCAATGGTGCACAACCCTTTACCCAGTATATTTTTCCAAATGCTTTTGTGTCCTTATATACATACATGTACAACTAAAATGTGTGTATATGTGTGTTTATATATGTAATTTCTTTAGCATTTATATGTGAATGACATTATACTTTATACTTTATCATTTTGTTCTTTTGACTGAATGTTTTGAAGTACAGCTCGCCTGATTGGTTCTTATAGATCTACCTATGCACTGTTCTCAGTAGTACTGGGAATTTAACCTGGGGCTTTCGCACGGAGCGTGTTGCCGTTCCTCTTTTAAATTTATTTATTTATTTAGACAAAGTCTCGCTAATCTGCTTAGTTGCTCAGGCTGGGCTCAAACTTTCAATCCACCTGCCTCAGCGTCCCGGAATGCTGGGATTACAGGTATGTGGCATCGTGCCTGGCTTCTATGTCCTATAGTAATGTCATATAGTAATTTGTAGACTGTATATGCAACTTTATGAACTGGTCTTCTTTACATGGACATCGCACTGTGTCTGATTTTTCACTATTATAGTGTTGCTTGGTTATGGGTTTGATCATTAAGAAGTCCCTCATTATTACATTTCAATATGATAATATATTACTATGCTAATACATGTATGTATTATATTTATTGTCTCACGCCCAGCTGACATGCTAGTTCCATGAGCCAATTATGTACATATTATTTTATTTGTTCATTGCTGTTCATTCTGTGCCAAGAACAGCGCATGGCAGCTACGAAGTATCCAATGCCTATATGCTGGACAAACTGATTTTAATTTAGAACACTTATTTGACATATACCATGCTAACCCCTTTGCCTGCCTTATTCCATGTAACTCTCAGCACCACCCCGTGAGGGAGATACTACGGTGGTAAACAGAATGGGCGCTGTAGGAAAAAAAAAAATACCTGTGGATTAAATCCTTGCTCTGATGCTCAGGGCAGAATCTCAGTCATATTTGTCTTCACTAAGTCTGTGTTACCCCATCTGAATCATTAAGAGGGAAATAGTCACAATCGTGAGGTATTATTGCTTGTTGTTTTTTTTCCAGGCTCTGTTTAAAACAAGCAATTCAAAGGTGTAAAAAGTTTTTCAACCACAGCCCTAAATTTAGGCATCAGACTCATTTAATTATCTATCTCATGTGATCATTTAAGACATTAAAGCTCTTTTGTGCATACTATTTTATAGGAGTAAAGTTCTCCCTTGTCTCTACCCTATTTCGCATAGGAACAATATTAACTACTAGGTTATGATCGCCTGAAAAATGAGCTTTTTGTATGGAATGCCCTAAGCAGCTGAGTCAGTCAATGCTCAGAGCAGTGCTACAAGAAATGATACACACTTGTGTGTTAAATCTTTGCACAGGAGCTACTTACTGGGGCCTTATACTTCAACTTGTATAGAACCAGACTTACATTAACTCATCTGAGAGTTTTAAAGACAACGGTAAATGAGAGAGGTGGTGGGAGGGTGAGAGAAAGTGGGGAAAGGAAAGAATTCTTTAGCTGGTGCTAAGGAGCACCAAGAGCACTGTGCAGTGGTTAAAATATAAAAGCTTTTGAATCGGGCTGACCTGATTTCGAATTTTAACAAGAGTATCAGTGGCCCTCAAAGAGCATATACTGAATCAGTGAATGATTCATAGAGATAGAAGATGTACAATGTTGGGGAAATTCAAAACTTTTAATTTCCTCTGTGGGATAAGAGGAAAATAACATCTAACTCATGAATTTGTTTCAGTGAGATAATATATGCACAGTAGTACATACTATGCTTGATATATAGAAAGATTTTAATAGAGTTATAATTTAATGTGTCGGTGCTGGGAATTAGACCCAGGGCCTTGTGCATGCTAAGCACATACTTTATCACTAAGCTACACCTCCAGCCTGTCAATAGAGTTATTATTAAGCATTTTTCCACCCTACAGTTTAGAAAATAGAGCCCTCTTCCCCTAAATGAAATATTTTGCTTGAAGTGTAAGAACATAAATGACATAAAAATGAACCCTTTCCAAATTCTCTTTTCCTCCTCCATCTTCCCCCAAACTCCGAGTTGGTCAACAGGCCTTGATACATCCATAATTCTTGTCAAATCTTCAACTTTTTAAATTTACTCAACTTTTCCATGTTCCCTGGACAATATGGCAAATCTTCTCTCTTCTTTCGAGACTCAGCGCGGCCATCCCTTGTGCTGGAAGTGTTTGCTGCCCTGCCCAGGGAGCTGCATCTCCTCATCCCGGCGCAGGCAGTATCTGATATGATTTCTGGTGCAGCGCTCATTACATCTTCAGCCTGCAGTTCATTATTTACATGTTGGTCTCTCCCTGGGGGGGAAGAGTTGTAGAAAGGATTCATAAATCATACACGCAGGGCTGGACTGGATGACTTTTAACACCCACCTCAGAACATTAAAAAGATAACGAATGTAAATAGCTTTGCACAGTGACCAGCAGTCGTAAGTGGTCAATAGTAATTATGATGATGATTAGCAATGGAAGTGATAGTATTCATGTGGCATGGTGTGAGGTGAGGAAGCAGATGAAGCATAGTAATTATCTGCACAAACGCTATTATAGCCTAGAATACTACAAGCCAAGACTCCAGGGCTTTGGGATATCAAACTTGCTTACCCTACAGTGAGGAAATACTGGCTCTCCAATCTTCAGAGATTCTGTGGTCAGAGGGAAAAACTTCATAGCCTTGGAGATGTCATTTATCCTAACCAAGCTGTCCCTAGTTAAAAGCTTGTAATGTTGTAATGAGAAACTGTAATTCTAAGGTTCTTTGCTAGGAGGTAATAAATCAAAGAAAATACTGAGAAAAAAAGTGCTTCTCAAATACAACCTGCTAACATTTGAAAATGTGTTGCTTAATTTTTCTAAATACTCAAATACTATTAGGGTTCTGCAAAGTTTATTATAGTAAAATAACACCATGGTTCGCAAAGTGGTGAATTACACTCCTTCCTATTACAGTCCGTATTTTGTGGAAGCAACACTAAGAGTTGTAGGCTTAAGAAATTCATTATTCTTACCAATGACAATTCATTTTTGGCTCCATTCATCTATTTTTTTCAACAAACATTTTATTTTTGAGTCCCAACTGTGAGGCACTATGCTAAGCCCTGGGTATAGAGTGATGAACTGGCCCTGGAAAATCTCTGCCTCTCTAGAGCTAAATCAAACAGAGATACTGAAGGGAAAAAATTAGTATCAGAGGAAATGCAATTTGTTTCCCTGAGTGATCTGTACCTTTGAGCTCATGAGTTACATATAGAAGGAGGCTGGCAAGCAGGGAGGTTTTCTTAAGAAGGCACTTTTGACAGAAAATAGTGTCTCCAATGATCTTCAAAACATGACCTGTTTGTGCTACAACCTAGTTGATTTCACGACTGTGTTGTTCATCAGAAGGGGCTTGCGTACACACTGAGGTTTGTTCCGGCCCAGGTGATTCCAATTAAGCCAGGTTTGCAGAGGGATCATTGTTCTGTGACTTGCTCTTGGTTATAACCAGTTCTCTCTTCAGTAGAAAGGAAAGGCATCTCTAGAGTCCAGTACATTTCAGATTTAGGAACAAAGTCTCCCTGCTTGCACTAATTCCAGCTTCCTGGTATGATGTCAAAGCCATCATGTTCCACCTTTACTTTTGGCTTCAGCTAGACACTAGCCTTATTTTCTCTTTGCTCTACTTTCCTCTTATTTCTTCAGTGTCTTGCTTTTTCCTTCCAGAACCGTTATTTTGTTCAGATTATAGAAGCAATACAATTATCACAGAAATCTTCAGAATGTAGAAAAAAGCTTCAATGCTATTTGGAAAAGCTATTGCTATTTGGATACCCGTCTTTACATATGTATGCACATGTATACTGTTTCCCTTTAAATGTCCTAGATCATATTATGTTGAAGTTTGTTTCTATACAGAGCTTGGAAATTGATTTCGAATAAGGTGTAGAATAAAATCATAATAGCTAAGACAATCAGTAATAAAATGGAAGTACTGCTGCTCCTCAAATGTGATTTCTCTGAAAACAGTATTTCTGGTACAGAATTTCTGGTATGGTTGGATTTATAGGCTCTGGAGTAAGGCTGCCCATGTAATATTATGACTTTACTGTTTATCATCTATATAATTTTGTACTATCAATATTCCTTCTTTGATCTTTTTCCTTGACTATAGTACTTATAATGTGATTAAATTAAAAAATGAATATGCATTATTCTGTATAGTACCTGGTTTATGTTAAGCACCCTGCAAATATCAGTCCATGCCATTTCTAAGCATATGGATGACTACTTTTATCTTACTGAGTTTATTGCCATGACCCACATTCTTCCAATGTCCCACACACAAGGGAACCTTTTCTTCACTACCTCACTAATTCTCAAAAGTCAGCACATTATAGATGGTCTTTTCCTACATTACAGACCAGCTAGAGAGAAGCACTAAGCAACTTCAAGCACAGACCTGTCTTGGTAACACCACCGATCTAGTTATATGACTTTCAGTAAGGGAGTCACCTCCCGTCGACTCAATTCTCTCATCTATAAATGGAGAGTAATAACTGCATATATCTAAGCTATACAGTCTTAGTGTATAGTTAGCTTAGCGAGGAGAAAAGCACTTCTACCCCTTCCACTTCCATTCTAGTCCAAATGTCACTTTTTATATTTGACCATTGGCAATGGATTATTATCTATTCTAGTTTCTTTGTACTCCATTCTGCCCTCTGCATCACTTCAAGAATAATTTTCCGTAAAAGCAAGCTGAAATTTGCCTCTCCTCTTTAAAAGACTTACCAGAGTCCCAGTAATTATTAAACAAAATGCAAATTCAGTATCTAGGCAGTTAAGATGTGCATCATTTACTCGCACTTTATTTTCCTAATTGCACATCCTAATGCCCTACAATGAACCTTCCAAACCAAATATAATGAACTACAATTTATTTCTCACTTACCTTCTGCCTAAATTCCTGCCTGTGGTTATCCCTCCTACGTATCCTCATGTTCCAGCCTTAACCACAGACCTTCGGTTTTGGTTCAGATACCCATGAATTCATATTATGTTGAAGTTGATTTCTATACAGGATACAGAAATTATATTCAGAACGTAATTTGTGCTCAACACTGTACTAAGTACTGGTATTCAACAAGGAGACAGGAGACAAATGGACATAGTCTTGGCCTTGTAATTCAATCTCTCTTGGGGTGTGTGTGTGTGTGTGTGTGTGTGTGTGTGTGTGTTCACCCCTTTGGCATTTACGTACATAGGTTCGCTTGGTACATATACATTGTACTACCTTCAATGATAACATAATGCCGCGCACGTAATTATAGTTTAAGAAATAGTTGCTGATCCAATTGTTGAAACTTTTTTTTCCGATGAAGTGTGGAGTAATGGGCTAAGGTGGCTACCTTCTATTAGTAAATCTCACAATTTTGCTTTCAATTTTCCATCAATTGGACAAAAATGCAGTTAAGCATTGAAGTTCGGGATAGAACTCAATATAGAATCCCAAGTATTTTTTAAAATGATCTACATTCGTTCTCTAACACAGAAGAAATGTTGATAACTCAAGTATGAACAGTTAAATGTAATTTTTATAATAAAATTATATAGTATATCTAAAAGCTATTTTATCCAAACTTATGTGTTTTAATATAAGTAATATTAATCAATATAAAGTTGCGTATTTAAATTATTCTGGCTTTTTAAAAAAATAGCAGACACACATTCTTCACCTCCTATGTATAGAAATATCTTCTCACATTTGACACTTTGCGAAAGTGCCTTTATGATAAGTGTTTAATGCGAGTTCTTTGAAAATAGTTACCTAGGAAACAACAGATAGGTTAAGTACGTTTCATTTATGCTTAAAATAGAAAAGTGTTCTGTCAGTTATAAATATAATTCTTTGAAATTTCTCCCTTTGATAATTTGGGTGTTTTCTTTAACTTTAAATACCAGTTTTTTATGCTGCCAGTCTCTGCTTTAGTCAGGTACCCTGATGTATGTCTCTTGCTCCATCTGACCTCAAACACGGAAGTGTTTTACTGCTTTGCTTGAGATTTCTCCCTCACATCCAATGAAGGTGATGTTTGTCAGTCCACAAGAGCTGTGAGATACTTAGAATCTAGAAAGAAAAGTCAGCACAATATGAATATATGGCACTTAGGGATTTAGCTGTGGTGAATTCATCCTTGTGAAAGCCTTCTAAATCCAGAGAAAAGAAAGCAGCGCAAGATGACTTAGTGCCACGAAGTGAAATTAAGCTCAGGACTATGATGGGCAGCAGAAAGGATTAAGGAATCTTAGTATATGACTTTAAAAGTGCATTTAATTTTATTATTTCATTAACTCTTGTATCATGCTTTAAGTTTCACCTAAGATCAAAACAGGTATTTAAGGACCCCAACAAGTAAAAGAAATTTCCCACAATAAACCTCATAATAATATATGAGGAAATTGTGAAATACGTCTGTCGGTCTTGGAGTTTGTTTTGGATTAGGATCAGTGTTAATTAAATTGAACTGTGTGGTAGTCATTGCTGACAGGTTCTGTAAGCACCAACAAAGGTGAATAAGACAACATTTTATTCTTTTTTTACCTGGAAAATCTCGGCCTTTTTTTCAGTTTTTATTTTTTATTACTAATGTTTGCAGTACTTAATTACATTCCTCATGAGGAGTTGGTACGTGTAGATAACACATCTTAATTCTTTTTTTCAATCCCTTCCCCTCTCTTCCCTCCCTCCTTCCTCCATCTCTTGCCCCCCCCAAAAAAACTAACTCCCTTTTTGATATTAATTTATCTTTTATTTTGCTCTTTGTTTATGTTTTGGGTTTCTCACGTAAAAGAAATTACATGATATTTAAGCTTGTGCATCTGATTTATTTCCCTTAACATTATAGTCTCAAGATGCATCCATTTTCCCATAGATGAGTCAAATCTATCCTTCTTCATGGCAGAGTAATACTCCACTGTGTATAAATACCACATTTTCTTTATCCATTCATCTGTTGAAGGGCATAGAGGCCACTTCCAATATTCAGCTATTATGAATTGTGCTGCTATAAATATAGGTATGCATTATCTTTGTAGTATGAGGAATAGCTAGGTCAAATAAAATTCATTCATAGACTAAAAATCAAAAGATGGAAATCAATATTCCATGCAACAGGAACCCCAAAACAAGCAAGAGTAGCTATCCTATTTTCAGACAAAGTGGACTTCAACCCAAAACTGATCAAAAGAGGCAAAAAAGGTTATTACATATTGGTTAAGCAAACAATTCAGTAGGAGATACAATTATAAACATATATGCCCCAAACACCAGCACACCCATCTTCATAAAACAAACACTCTGGACATAAAAGATTGAATAAACATCAACACAACTATATATGGGGGAAATCAATACCTCCACTGGAACAGACAGTTTTACTCTTAAGAGGGATCTAAAGAGTAACTATGGTAACTGTTCTTTCTACATCTGAGTTTAACCCTTTAGGTCACTTAATCTGTTGTCACAAGATCATCACTAATCAAAATTTCATCAAATCCCTCTTCTATATAAAGCCCTCTAGTGACTATACATCGCTATGTGGATGAGCTCCTTGCACTTAACATAGTTCAGCCTGCCCTATACCATCTGGCCACTGCTCACATCTCCAGGCTCATCTCCTGCTGTTTTTCCATTCCCTCATGAAACTCTTGGCGGTATTTTTCTCCATCTTTTGTGTTTTTTATTTTACCTGTTGACCTTCATACTCAGAACTTCTTCAGCCTAGAAGTTTTACCACTCTCATCATTTGCTGGCTGATTCTTTCTTCTCTTCCAGATCTTTGTTATGTATCACTTTTCTAAGGACTCTTTCTGACCCACCAAGATTCTTATGATTCCCAGCTCCTCTCATCTGTGCAGTTAGCACACAGTGTTAAAGTGCTCGTTGCCCCTTTGGGAAGGGCAGGGATGCTGTCTTTCTTGCTTAGCACAGACATGTCCTCCAGCTGGTGCTTCATAGCTACTTGTGAATTAATGAGTGAACAAATTAGTGAATGGCGAATGCTGTAAAAAGTATCTTCGAAGTGAAAATGGGAATCCAGATTAGGGAATAACTTATTCTACCCAGGGTATGGTAGAAATGTATGAAGGAAAATGATGGGAAATAGAACTTGATCTGGATTTAAAAGGTAGGTAGAAGGGATTTCACCAGGGAGTTGAGGAAGAAAGAGGGAAGTCAAAGAGTCACATGAGCAAAGTGAAGGGCTTGCATAGTAGATCATTTCTGAACAAATGCTACCTGCTTTGGATCTCAACGAGACATCGCATCCACGAAGCCTGCCTTCCCTTTAAAGAGGCTACGTGTCTCTTGTACATGTGTTGAGAGCTCTTTCCAACTCTGTACTATGGGGTGTATGAGTGTTTAAAGCTGATATCTAAAAAACAATCTATCAGGAATAATAACTTTGTATTTTTAGTTGTATTTATATACCACTCTTTTCATGTGATAAACTTAATAGGTTAACATTAAATAATTGTTATTATTATGTAAAAAGAGAGTAATTTGGTGGAAGAGTAGGAGAGAGAGAAACAAACATAAAGGAGTCATGCAAGTCTGGCATCTTACAATCCTAAAGACCTACGATCACTATCATGTTAAGTGTCAGCGTTTCCGATTATTTTCTGCTAGCAGGGGTGTAATGCTTAAAAGCCTTTTGACCCAGTAGCCATACTATACCATATCCCCTAAATTGACAGAAACTAGAAATCCAGGGTTAGACCGGCTTAAACAGCAGCCCTTTCACCTTCTGTAACATTTCTGTGCAAAATTCATGAATGTAGAGTGAGACATTTTTCTTTCATAGAGAAGGGCTGAAACGGTGATAGCCTGTCGCTGCAGGTCACCAGGGATAAAGTGTGCGAGGGAAGCATAAATTTCTTTTCCCTTTTCTTTTCCCTTTTCAAGGATCTCTGCACCTTCTCTGTTCTGTCTTTTTCACACGAAGAGGTGATGAATGTGATTCTTCTACACTTTCTGTTTCACTGGGGTTTAATGGGTTGAAATCCCATGAATGGTTGAAAATCTGTGACAATAATAATGATAATTTGCTAATCATTTCACACACTAATTCAATTTATCCTTAAAAAAGCTCAGTAATGGCAATACCTACATCTCCCCATTTTACAGTGAGGGAACAGAAGTTTAGTGGGTTTAAGTAATTTCTCAAGAACATACACCTGGGAAATTTAATTCCAAGTCAGTCTTTCTGATTTCAAATTCCAGGCTCTTGACCACCACTTTCTACCTTTCTGTTTTTCAAAGCTCCCAGGTGATGCTTCCATCCTGTTTGGTCTCTGTAGCCTACTGGCAGAGAGACACGAATCCTGCTGTCTCTTTAAGAGTGTATTCTTGGGGGCTGGGGATTTAGCTCAGTGGTAGAGTGCTAGCAAGCACAAGGCCCTGAGTTCGATCCCCAGCACCAAAAAAAAAAAAAAAGTATTATTGTAGTTAAGAAGCTTCAGAAACTGATAGATGTGCACTTGAGTTATAGCTCTGCCATTTTATAACTTTTTTTTTTATAACAAGTTATTTAACCTTTCTGGTCCCCAATTTCCCTACCTAAAACATTAGTAATAGTGAACACCAGCAAAGCTTAGTGGGAAAAGCTCTAAGAGTTGCCACTTAGCATCGTGTGTGGCCCAGGAAAGAGGTAGTGTCTTTTGGGATCAGATCACATGCCAGTTTTTTATGAAGTTTTCATGCCTTCTCAATCCACTCTGAGATACTCCCTTCACTGTTGCTGATCACTGCTTTCTGGAATTTGTTTTTTCTTTGCAGATACTTGTCCCCTCTAATAGCTGGAAGCCACTAAAGGATACAAATGATATTTTCTACCACCTACAAAAAAAGCTAACGTCAGTAAATAGTGGCCACATTTTCCTGATCAAATAAGTGGCTACATTTCTGACAAAAGAAATGGGGTAAAATGTAGTTGGTACTCATCTAGGCAGCACATATGCTAAAACTGGAACACTACAGAGAAGATATTCATGGCCCCCGTGCAAGGATGACATGCAAATTCATGAATCATATCATATTTTTAACAAATGCAGTGAAACATCAAAATATTAGGACTTTTAGGATAGTTTTACTTTCCTGAACAGACTATGCAACTAAATTTATAACCTAAGATCAATGGCATAGATTCATCACATTTAAATATTTATAAAAGATTTGCTATATTTTTCTAGTTTCTTGATTTTGTTCTTGAAATGTACATCATTAATAGAGAATACTACTGTTATTCACAAGAGCCAAGATATGGAAAAAACCTGAGTGTCTGTTCTCAGGTGAATGAATAAAAAAAATGTGGTGTCACGCATGGTTGCCTTGCTGCTGTAGACTAGAACAATGTGCAAAAGTGAACTCACTTTACAAGGGAACTTGTAGTTTTAAAGACATTAATTTGTGTAAAATAACTACAGTATTCTGATTTGGCACTTAAATGATGTTTCTGGAGTGAAAATTATCACTAAAGTATATAATATGACTCCAACTGAAAAGTTAATTTATTGTATTAATGAGTTAATGAGTACTGAATTGGTTTGCCAAAAGTTTTGTAACTTAGTAAAGGTACTACGGGGGTGGGGAGAGAAAAAGAGAGAGGAAATGCAGTATATATGTACAAAATGGAACTATTTGGCCCTTAAAATTAAGGAAATCCTGACATTTGCAACAACATAGAAAATATGCAGGACATTATTTTAAGTTAAATAGGTGAGGCATGGGAAGCCAAATACTGCCTAACGTCACTTGCATAGGAAATCTAAACTGTTAAACTCATTGAAGCAGAGAGGGGAGTGGTGATTACCATAGGCTGGAGGGGCAGAAGATATTGATCAAAAAATATGAAATTCCAATTAGATGAAGAATAAGTTCTGGAGATCTGTTATACAACCTGGTGAACACAGTTAATAACAATGTATTATATACTTGAAAAATGCAGAGAGAGTAGATTTTAAGTGTACACAACCCAATAAAATAAGTCTGTAAGTTAATGCACTTGTGAATTGGCTTCAGTTAGTCATTTCATAATGCATATAAATTGCAAAACAGCATGTTGTTCAGCATAAATACATACAATTTTGTCAAGTTGAAAAAGAATAACAACCCTGTGTGGAAATTTTTAAAAATCTGGAAATTTCATTATAAAGAATAGATTCTGAGGTTTCTGTAAACACTGGAAGATATAAAAGTGCTACCCCTGGAAGTAGGTGACCTCAGGATGATTTCAAATGTGGCATCCTATTGTGAGCTCCAGAAGTTGTATTCAAAAAGAAACCTCGGTGAGGGAGAAAGGTTTCAATGATTGGTGCATGACCATGTCGCTCCTCTCTCTTGGTAGCTTTTCTCACACAAGAGTTTTTTGCTAATGTCTAAATAAATCTGTAGAGGATCAAAAATAAGAAGGATTCCTTAATATATGAGGCCTACAATATGCCTAGAATTTGAATTGTTATTTACTTATTTATCTTCAAGACAAGGCCTAGTTATATAGTCCATGCTGACCTTGAACCCACTATGCAGCCTGGGCCGGCCTTGACCTCCTGGTGATCTTCCTGCCTCAGTTTCCTGAATGATAAGATTACAGACATGCACACCACACTCAGCAAGTTATTATTATTTTTGCACATCCTCTAAAACTTTTACCCGACTTAAGCATCTTGAGGACCACACTTCTAGGGTAGTTCGTTTCCTCCACCTTGGCTAACGGCACAGTTCTCATGTGTCATGAACTAAGTAAGAGCATCACTTACATTCATCAATTGTCAAACAGTCCGATGCCATGTAGTCCTGTCCCTCTCACCCCATTTTGATGGTAAGAAATACTGAGGCCTAGAGAATTAAATAGTTCATTCCAGATTGCATGACTGTTAAATGCAGAAAGGCAAGATTTAAATTCAGATCTCTGTGACTCCATAACCACCACTGGTAACCAGAAATCCTCAGAGGCGGCTGTGAATTGGAATCACCTGGCAGTTACTACACCAGGTCCCCAGAGGTAGAGTTCCAGGCCACTAATGCACTACAGTAGATTGTGGTAGAGAGATCTGGGAGCTCTGCTCTAAAGCACCGCACTATTTCCTCCTCGATAAATGTCTGTAACTCTTCCACTCATAATCTATTCTTGCCTTACCATCTTCTCTGAAACAAAAACTCCTCATTTTAAATGCAAAGACTTCAAGAGGCTGCCTCTAAATTCTCGAATATCTTTATCACAGATGTAGTAACAAAGAAACTTAATCTGTGGGTCTATAGGAGGTGCCTGATGAAGACTAGGATGGGGTGTGGCGGGCAGGGTGGCCGGGGGTGGCTGTGAGGAGAGACCGAGGGCTCATCTAAAATCCTTTCAAGCGATTCTGTGTCGTGAAGCTCCCACAGGGATCGGTCCTTAGATGAACAAGGCTTCTATCTCTCCTTCAGATAGTGCTCTACATCTATGTCACCAGCAGCCAGGACTCTCTGGAAACCACCACATGTGTGCGGTGACCCCTTCAAGGGCTCTCCTTTGTGCTTTCTTCATGCAGGTGGCTCTATAGAAGCCTGATTTCAAGCCACTTATGTCAAGGCAGCACAGCTGCTGACCAGATGATGAGTCTAGAAGCAAAATGCAGTTTATCCATGCAGTGAAACACTCAGCAAGAAAAAGAAATGAAGTATTGATACCTGCAACGACATGGATGAATCTTGAAAACATTACGCTAAAGGAGAAGAAGCTTGTCACCAAAAAAAAAATATTGTGTAACTTTATACAAAATGTCCAGAGTACATAATCCATAATGACAAACAGTAGACTAATATTCGCCGAGGACTGGTGGAGTTGGGTGAGCTCTAGGAAATAATCAGTAAGAGATAGGGGTTCTCTTTCTGAGGCTTTGGAGATGGTCTAAAATTGATTGCGGCAATGGTTATATAACCTCGTGGCTATCCAAAACCCCTGGACTGCGTACTTGAAAAATGTGAATTTCATTGCATATGAATTTTATCTCGAAAAGCTTGTCCAATATAAAGGAAAGAAAGGCAACATGTTAAGGCAGAAAGGCTGTAGTAAAATTAGAGAGTGAGAATCATGGAGATAGTTGGGCACCCACCACAACTGAGAAGATTGTGGAAAGTTCTCCACCATCAAAGGGTACCTAGGACCTTAGTTACAGAGTTGTCACCTTCAAGTATCCATACACCTATTCTATCGCTCATTTCTCATAGGGTTTTTTCTCTTCAAAATATGTGTCTAATTTTGTCACCCTTTTCTTAGCCTTCTTGTGATTGATTTTATGGTACTTCCCAAACCAAAAAATACATGAAATCAGCCATATAATATTATAGTCTGTAAAAAAGGTTATAAACTAAAACGCAGATTGTACCTGTTGTATTATTGCTTTGTATATCTTGGCTGCGAGCAATTCCAATGAGTTGGTACCTTTTTCCTTATTATCTTTAATGGGACAGAAGGGTGTTCAAACCAGTAAATATAAGACATGATTCCATCAGTGCTTCCCCCTGTCAAAGTTGCTGTCTTCTGTCTTATCTCCAGAGCTGTGTCATCTCTCACACGGACCACTGAGGAAGCCTCGCTGACTTCTTCCAGCAGTTCCTCTCTCCTTACTAACTCATCTTCAATAATACAGACAAATTTACCTTTCCAAACCGCAGCATGACGTGGTGCACTCCGGGGACAAGAGCTTCAAAACCTGCCTCGATTTAAGTCTGAGCCTCACTGGTGACCAACTTGGCCGACGTGGGCAAATTCCCTTAGCTTTTCTTGAATGATTTTTTTCCTCAATTTTTGTGAACATTGAAGAGAGCAGTGTGTTAACCACTTAATCCAATGACAGATGTATAGTAGTCAGTCTGTCACTGCCAGTTCTATGATTATAATAATTATTATTACGCTTATATTTGAATGCTTCCATGTTTCCTCATTCCTATATAACCGAGTGTAAATTCCCCAGCCTATCATGCAAGAACCTTTGCAATCTGACCCTAGTCTGTCTGCTCTCTGTTTACAGCCTTTTCTAAATACACCAGGCAAATCTGGAAGCGGGGTTTTGTGCAAGCTCTTTCCCATGTGTACCGTATGTCCGTTTAGAAAAGCCCTTTCTCCATTCCAGAAGATACACAACTAGGAAGGGACTGCGAAGCAACTAAGAAGCTTTTCCTGAGCTCCTTCTTCCTCTGTGTCCCAACAGCATGCTAGGGGCTTTAAAGAAGTTGGCTGAAACAAAAGTCTTATTTTATAGGTAAAGCAGATGGGATTTACAGGTAAATTGAATAAAAGAAACAAGGAATAAAGTAGAAGAAATGACAACTTCCAAGATTACATCCAGATCTCTATGTGTTGACAGTCTCATTTAATGATGTGGGAAAACCTGAGGAAAAATAAGGATTTAGAGAACTTGCAATGGACATCTGCATTAATTTTATCAGGTTTGAGATGCTAATACAGATATCCAAATTGGTTTAATAAATGAGCGGCAAAGTTTACTCAACTCCTGGTTTTGACCAGTACGCTTAAGGCTTTGGATATAAAACTGGGAGTCATAGATGATGTCATCGGAGAAGCTCAAGGAAAAAGCAACATTTAAAGATCAACCGAATGAAGAGAAATTTGTTAGACACGTATTTGTGAATTTATTCACCCAGTCCTACTTGGGATCAAGTACCATCTTATTTATCTTTATGCCCACTGCTGTTTGTCACACAAACGTTCAATAAATGATTTCTGAATTCATTTTACTATTAAAATTGAGTGGCTTCTTAGAGGTGTCCCAACCCTGCACTCTAATGACCAGGTAAGATTTGCGAAAGAAGCGTGCAAGTCACCTCCACCACTCCACCATCTAGCGGAAGATGGAATGTGGTGGACACCCTACCTCTTCCCTTCGCTTTCCCTGTCCTCATGCCCCTAGGGCCACACTCCAAAGGCACATCTCCAGTGCTTGTGAGGGAAGGCACACAGGCCCAGGATCACAGCGCACTCTTCGAAGCTAAACACAAGGATTTTATGAGAGCCGCACCTGCTGGAACAAATGGGCCATCAGTGGGAGCTCCCCTTCATTCTGGATCGAAGCACCTCAGCACCCAACTTCTTGAAAGACCGCCTGGGCAACTTTCTCTAGTATCTCGTCATTCTTTTCCCATTGAGGTTAATGGTTTAGTATCCACTCTTCTCTTACCTCCTCGTTCTATTCTGCTTAGACCTTCATCTTTCACCTGGACAAATTAGGTAGCCTCTTATCTGTTCTCCCTGTTTCTATTCTCTTCCCCATTCCGCTACCAAAATAGTCCTGCAGATTGCTGCCCTGTTAGGACACTCACCTGCTAGGAACTTCAATATCTTCCCCACTACAAAATTCTGAGCCTGAAACTTTAGGTCTGTACTCATCTATCATTTCCAGGAAATCTTTCCAACATTAGTGTCCACTGGCCTTATCTGGGGAGTGGCGATTAACAGGCCTCAGTTTTTTCCCCACAAAACAGTCACTAGGACTGCTCTCTGTTGTGTCTCAATATCTGGCATTTTCTTTGCCCATGTTGCTTTATCTCTTTCTCCATCTGTTAGCATCCTGCCCACTCCTCAGGTACCAGGCCAATGGCCCCTTTCTTGGCGGAGTGAGGAGTGTCCTTATTCACCCCAGGTGGAAACAAAGGTCCTTGCCTGTACTTCTAGGATAATTAGCGTATATTTAAAAAAAAAAAAAAACTTATCTGAAAGATGATGGTGACGAGGTTGATAGAGATTGCGAAGGAGAGAGAGGGATTTGTTTTTCTGCCGTGGGCTTCTAACTTATAAAAATTCAAACACACTGTACTAGCAAAGCATAAGGATGGAACTGTCTTTTAATTTTAGCTGGAAGGATATACAAGTAACTCAGTTAACCCAGGAATCCATTTATGGTTAATCCCCACCTCCCACAGTTTAGCCATTGCATAATCCTGTCTGCATATGTATTGGGTTTTCTTAAAATTGGAGCTCTGGGCATTAGGAGGGGCCTCACTGGGTGACATTTTTAACAACTGCGTTCCTTGTGGTCAGAGTGTCAATGAGTGACGTGGAGGAGATGAACACTGGGCAGGTTCAGGCACAAAGAGCACTCTACGATGTGAGATCTAGGACTTTAAATTTCAAGCAAGGTGTTGACATGATTAGTCTAAGCTTTTGAAAAACAACATTGTAAATTCAGTGCCAAGCATAGAGGAAACCCTGGAGACAGGAGCGCCTCAGAGGAGGCCCCTGCTGGCCACGCGTGCCGAGAGTGGACCGGCTGCTCTCTTTGCCCGGTAGTCACTGCTGTCTCTGCCTCTCCCCAGGGCTTCCGGGGCAGCTGAGGAGACCTTACCAAGGAGCATCACGCTGTAGCTGCTGCAGCATCGCACTCCAGGATAAGAACCATAACATGGCAGCACCCGTTTGAAAGGATTACAAACCAACAGACTCCATTTAGAAAGACACAATGTCCAAGAAAGGGCGGAATAAGGGCGAGAAGCCCGAGGCCCTCATTGTTGCCCTTCAAGCTGCCAATGAAGACCTCAGGACCAAGCTCACTGACATTCAGATAGAGCTGCATCAGGAGAAGTCCAAGGTGAGTGAGGGCTTTCTAGGGCCGCAGCCTCGAGAGCAGCCCTGGCCATGTCCACGCGCAGACTGCCTGGTGGCCCAACCGGGGGACTCCTGCCGTTCGCCAGCGGCCAGCAACCCTGCACACAGAGATTCTCTTCTACATGGCCAGAGCACAGCATAACCAGAAAGTGAGATAAGCATGCTCACTGAACAGATTACTGCCTCCTTAGGAAGCCTGATCTAGGAAATTAGATATAAAAATTCAGACGACCACTGTGGTAACCGTGATCTCCCAACACTTCATAGAGGTACAACCTTGGACGAGTTCCACTCTTCCCCTTCCTCCAACAGCATTCGGAGCAGTCTGTCCAGGATACATCGCAGTATATCACATCATGTCACAGCACTGCTTAATACCTTCCATAGCTCCCTACCTCCCGCTCAGTTAAAGGACTTTCCCTTTCGCTGCAGAGTGGGAAGTCCAGTCCCTGTTGACTCATTTCCACTACTGTCTCTTGATCATGTTGCTCCAGGCACCTTGCTGGGTCCGGAGAGATAGGCCCACTGTAGTCTGGGCCTTTGCTCTTGTTACCTCCCTAAGCAGCTACTTGTTCCTTCCCTCACCTCCTTCAGGTGGTTGCTAAAGCACCAGTTTCTAAAACAGACCACTTCTCCCAGTGAAAGTTGCTCTCCCATAGCCTATTCTGTCTGTCTGTCTGTCTACCCACAGGTTTGTTTAGTGTTTATGTTTCTCAAATATAATCTGTGACAGCAGATCTTAGCTTGCTTGTTATCCCTTAGAGCCTAAATAATGTCTAGAGCCTAAAATCTCAGAATCTATTTGTTGAATAAATAGAGAAACGAATTAAAGTTGGTTTATTCCTTATACCCAGTGCCTTCATAAGTAAAATTATTAACTCATGGGACTGTGGGAAGGTGTAAATTAGACAAGTACATAAAGTACTGTCCTTATGAGGATCAAATGGGAAAGTTGTTAGCGGGTACTAAAGAGTTGCCTGACACATAGTAAACTCAGAAATGTTTGATATTAGTATTCTTTGTAATATTCTCCGGACTTGAGTCAGTTGCTAATACAAATCTTTTTGTTTCTCTGAATCTCAGCAGTTAAATGGCTATAACACATGTCTTACCAAGACAATGTAAATATCAAGTAGACTTGTGGTTAGCAAAGCATTTTTAAATACTCACTGTATATGTGCCATTTTTGCTCCCATCAAACCAGAGACCACGATGTTGGCATAAACTTGCTTCGTTTATGTACTCTGTAAAGTAACGCTCCTGACCAGTGGGTAGTAGCTTGCAAACCAACAAATACATTTATTCCATTTTTTCTGCGCCTTCTTCTTTGATATCACAAGTTTTGATTTCTCCAAGATCTATTTCTCCTTGTTTAACAATAGTTATAAATGGACTCTGGACAGCCAAAGCCTAGCGCCTCCTGTTCCATCTGAGCCTTGAGCTTGGACAAATACACCTCAACGTGAAGTTTATGATGAAACTTTCTTAGCTTTCATGAAACAAAAGGAAACAAGATTTCATTTTTAAAAAGCTTTAGTTTGAGAGTCAGAAGCCCTAAGAATTATGTGTTTCTCCTTGAAGCCAAATTTAAGTATCTCGACATCTCTAACCACAACTCATTCAACTGAATCTGTTTCTCCATATCTGTCTCCCAAGCATGACTGTGTCAAAGAATAAATAACCTGGAGAGCATATGAAAAATAGTGGTTCTTGGGCCCACACGCTAAGATTCCGATAAAGCAGGTGGAGCGAGGACCTTCTGTGAAGCAGTCCAGCAGATTGCAATGGGGGGATGCCGACTCTCCGCCGAAAGATTCCTCCCAGCTCTTACCACCCATGAACGGTGTTTACCTTCTCTGGGCCAACATGACATGCAGAGGGAGGCGGTCTCCTTTAATTGTCGTAACAACAGGATGATAAATGACACTCACAGGAAGATGCTTGTCAGTCTAGAAACTGGTGGCCATAAGCTATTGCTGCATGACAGAAAACAAGTTCATGACATCTCAAAGAAGGCGAAGCACCAAACTGTCTCATGGCTGCCAATTTCCTCTACATTAAAATCCTTTAAAATGGGTAAAGCTCAAGCTTGAAGGAGGCTGCCTGTCCATCCAGGGCCTGGTGCTGGCGTCTAAGCCAGGTGGCAAGTATAATCTTGCCCTCCTCTGACAAGACCCTGGCGCTGGCCCCTTGAATAAGCACACAGCCTCATCCTTCCCACTCCTGGCTACATCCTTCCCTCTTCTCCTTTCTGTGGCAGTTAATTATAGTTCCAGCACAGAAGCAAAAGCAAACCCTCACCACCTGTCAGCAGCTGTCCCCAAAGAGCAAAGGGAATCTAGAGAGCAAACGAATCATAAAGCAGTTTTATTATAAATAAACCTGATTGTGTTTTCAAAGGCCCAGGCTTTAAGAGGAAGAATGAGAACAACGGCAAGACATGAATTTCTACTCTCAGCTTGGTTCCAGAGCTCTGATGATAAAATGACAGTTCTGCTGCTGGCAGTGGACTAAAGAATGGAAACCTTTGGGGCAGTGGGCCATTACTCATCTTCCCAGCAAGACAAATAATCCCACTGACATTTACAGAATGACCACCATGCCGAAACCGGCGTCATAAGTGCTTCGGCTGATAATATAAATAGTTAGGACTTATTGAATGTTTACTGTCTGTCACACACTCTAACAGGCACACTTCTTCCTGTCATGATCCTGGCTTTTACCCTTCGCACCTGAGTGCCTCTGAGCTGGTTATGAAGCCCCTGTGTGCTTTCCTTTCTTCATCTATCAAGTGAGACAACGATGCCATCCGCTACATGAGAGCGGATGTGTATCTGTGTGTTAATTTTTGAGCAATCTGTTTGTGTCCAGGATGTTGTTTCAGTGCAGTTATTTCTTTTGACCTTCATTCTGACCTTCAGGCATTGCTGCCATCCCTGTTTTACAGATGAGGAAACTGCCTGATATGTAGGAGATGCTCAATACTACTTGCTGAATGAACTTACATGATTCTTTTCACAAGCTTTCCCAACAACCCTGTGGCACAAGTGCTGTTATAGTACTTACTTAGCCAGGAAACCTCCGGCTTGGGTGGAGAAGGGATTTCCACCAGGTTTGTCTTTTCCTTGAACAAGCACTCTGAGCCATTCAACTGCTTTACTGTCCTCTGTTTATCCCTTCTGCGGACACTGTGAGGCTGTGATTTGGTGCTCCGTGTGTGTGAATACAATAAGGATTGCCGTGAGATGAGAAATCCATCCTTTGAGTTCCCTGTGGCTTTGTTCCCTGCCTCAGAATTGGACTGCTGCTGCAATGAGTAATGTGGGGGAAATGCCAGAGCCCGTGAAGGGACAGGAGCAGAGAACAGGGGCGGGACAGCAGCTGGGGCAGCAGGACCCAGGAGCAATCGGCTCCGGATGGGAGCTGCCAGCATTGGGACCACCCTACCGACTGCGAAATGCTCTCACACCTAGCTTCACCTTCATCTCAGTAAGGCAGGGACAAAGGCAGGGCGTGATTACTGTTCTGATTTCACTGAGGAAGAAAACAAGGTTCAGACTGCTTAACTTGGTTGCTCTCAGAGACACGGAAAGCGAGGAGCCAAAATGGGAGCTCCAGTCTTCCGTGCGAGAGTAGAGATCAAGGGAACGCCAAATCTCAGACCTGGCCGCGCTCTGTTGTCTCTGGGGCACTCAGAAAACCAGCCAATCTCCTTCCTGGAGCTCCTTCCACGGCCTCTAGGTTCAGGGCCCAAATGTGGGTTGGGGTATTTCTTGCTGTCTTCACCTTTGCTTCTGTTTTCAGGAAGCGTAACAAGCTGAAAGCAAGAAATTAAAAAAAAAAAAAAAAAAGCTTTGTAATTCTGTGCTGGGAAAGTTTTCCCTTATAAGTAGCCCTCCCACAGTGGCAGCTCTTTCCCCGTCCACAGCTGCCTTTGAAGTCACTTGGCAGGCAGGAAAGTGCCCGCCAGGTTGCCTTGAGTTTAGCTCTTTAGAAATAGTCAGCGCAGATAATCCAAGCAAAAGCTGCTGTTGGCTTGCCTTGATGACCTGTCGGCCCTTTCCTTACCTGCAACTGGACTCCAGTTTTAATCCTAGCTCAGAAGATCGCGTTAAAGCTCACATCATCACCATCTCTATCTTGGTAGAATTTACACTGGCATCGTCTAAAGGCCAGACTAGAATTAAAACAGGAGATAAAGAATACAACGTGAGGCCTCTGTAAAGTGGTCGTGCATTCTCATCCTTCCTCTGTCCTAGTGTAATCTTTCCCAACAGGATTCAGTTTTCCATCAGACCTCCAGAGCAGAAGGCTTTCCAGAGCTCTTGTTCACAGCTCTGTTCAGGGCTCCTTGCTGACATGTAATGCAAATGTCATCCAAGCTAAGATTTGATGCCACCAATGCAAAGGAACTCAGTACATACTGAGGAAACCCAGATTTATCTGAACACTTCTTCATGTTCGCAAAATACTTGTTACAGTCTTAACAATATGGTATAGTAATGGCAATCTTATCACCGTAACATGTGTACTTTATTTATGTTGGTGGTGGCATTGCTATAACATTGTATAATAGAATGTATACACAACAATATTCACCAAAATTAACATTATAGTATCTTTTGTGAATTGATAGTGCTCCAGAATTCCTAAAGATCTTTTGCCATGGTGTCTAAGTTCATCCTTGCCACAACTATAGGAAAATGATGTCATCAACCCTAATTTATGAATGAGAAGGGGTTGGGGGTTTAGCTCAAGTGCTCAAGCGCTTGCCTAGCAAGCACAAGGCCCTGAGTTCGATCCCCAGCATTCAAGGAAAAAAACAAAAAACCACAAATGAGAGAACTGAGGGTTACAGAGGTGAAGTAGCTGTCTGAACTTTCAGAGGGAATACAGAGATGTGGGCTCCGGTCCAGCCCTGGCTCCTAGCCCACAAAGGACTTTAGTCAGCCTTCTTCCCATTGTGCTCATGTAGAGGTTGTTTCTCACTTCTCATCTGAAATTGTGAAGAAATAAGTGCTACCAATATTCTACAGCTTCCCAGGAAGTTAAGTAGTAAGTGTAAAGTCTTAAAGAAGGCCTCCATAGGTGCTTGCTATTATATGATTGACCTGAAATATTTCTCCCTAAAACATTTCCGGTAATCAAAATTCTTTATTTCTTCTACTTATTTTTGCTATTTCAAAATATTATGCTCTTCGCATCTTCATTTTTCACTAAGGAATAGCTCAGCTTTTTGTACATTAATTTCTAGATTTACTTTAAAACATTTAATTGTATTTTTAATTGGTTCCATTTATACTGCAAATGCTTACTACAAAATTTTAAAGGCTCCCCACATTTCTGTCACATCCTTTGGCATTTCTTCACTATAAAACATATCTTCCAAGTGTAAGGGGGAAAAAGCCATAGCCAGGAATTCTACAAAATTGCCAGTTTCCATGACAATTAAAATAAGTGGACAAAAGAAATGTCAAATATTGCTCAGTTCCTTTGACTTTTGTTCATTGTGGATTCTCTTCAGTAATGTACAAGAAGGCAGTGTTTGTTTATATTTGCTTTTATTTTCAGATTGGAATATATTTTCCATGCACTTTTATTTGCACTTTTTAAAATTTTTCTTAATTTCCCCTCCTATCTACACAAAAGATTAGTGTTTATAATTTCAAATGACATTATTACAAGGTGATACAATCCTATCCTACTGAGAATTTGACATAATTTTGGATAAAAATCTCCTATTCTATCTAATATTACTGTACATATAATAGTACCTTTATAGTACGAGCTATTTTTTCCTGGATTATCTAATTTAATCTTTGAAATACCAATAGGAGGTATTTCTCAATCAACTTTCCTAGGGGTAGCTGATGTCAAAATCCATTTTCTTACCCTTTTTCCATTTTTATTACAGTTTTCCATTATTTTAGGAAGACTTGCTAAAATATCGCTTTTTGTTAACCAAAAGCTCTGGCAGCAATGAGACTGTTCCAAATGCCTAATATGAACACATCCTGCTGAGACTGAAGAGGACTAAGTTTCTATCACTTGAGCTTGTAACTTTCCCAGTGTTTTATACAGAAGATAAACTGAGTTTTTTAAATCAGTAAAAATATAAAAATAAAAAGGAAATAAAAAATAAGGCCCTTCCTCTAAAAATGTGTTATTTAAAACAGGAATCACTAAGCCTTTCCTATAAAAAAAAAAAAAAGCCGGTAAATATTTTAGGCTTTGCAGGCCAAACAGTAAGTCTGTTGAAAATATTCAACTCCATTGTAGCATGAAAGTAGGTTTAAATGATATATAAATGAATGAGTATGGCTGTGGTTTCAATAGAAGTTCATTCATAAAAGCAGGGAGTAGGATAGATTTAACTCATGAGCTGTAGTGTGCTCACCCCGACTGGAAAATACCTTCTTCCATTCCCTATAGAAAGACCAGGGATACGCTCCAGGTTCTCCCTACTGATATTAGGAGTTTTTGTTTTGTTGTAATGTTCTGTAGAGAAGGCATGGAGGAGGGGCTGCTCTGGTAACTGCACAAGATTGCATTCTCTGAATTGTAAGATGTAAAGTATTCTTGCCACTGGTTAGGAAGCTGGCCAGTGAAACATGCCGGTCCTTGTCCTTTAATATACACGTGCTTTCTGGCTGCTTCCTGTGTGTTGTGCCGAGAATCAAGGGCTGTTCAGGGGCAGTCTTCTAAGAGTTTCAGCAGGAGAGGAGGTAGTTAAGGATAATCAAGTATACAACAATTATAACGTAAAGAAAAACTCGGAACAGGCCAGTAAGGAAATATTAAGAAACAAACGCAAGAGGGTAAGCTTTGTCCTGGACAATCAGGGTTGCGTATCAGGCAAGGATGACATTTAGCTGGGCCCTGAGGATAAAGAGGATCATAAAAGGAGCAGAAAGAAGGATAGGAGAGGAAATTGTAAGCACAGAATGGAGATGCACCACTTTCAGAAAATAACCTAATGCCCTGGGCTTGGAGCAGGGTCAGCTGAGGAGGGGGAGGAGGCAGCAGGAGCTGAAGTCTAACCAGCCTTCATGAAAGCCTGAGAGTCAAGGCCGGGATTTTATCCTAAAGAATAAAGGGACCCTGGGAGATTTTTGAGCAGGCACATAAATAAAGCTAGAACTAGGCTTTACTGAAAGAATATCACCAGCAACGTGGGAACATTTATGTTCACTAAATGAACCTCTCAGAACTCTAGAACAATGGTGAACAAAGAACTATAGCATAAGCCACAAATGCGAGCCATGTCTGTGATTTTTTTTTTTTTCTTTTTGGTTTTGGGCATCGAACTCAGGGCCTTATACTTGCAAGGCAAGCACTCTAACCACTGAGCTAAATCCCCGCCCTATGTCTGTGATTTTTAAAATTCTTATAGCTACAACTTTATAAAGTAAAAAGAAGCAGAATTAATTCTGATAACATATTCACCCTAATTCATCCAAATATTAAAGCTTCAACATCAGTATAAAAATGATTAGCAAGAAATTTTACACCCTTTATCTCATAGTAAGTCTTCAAATTCCAGACTGTATTTTACACTTAAAGAAAACCTAAGTTCAAACTTGAATGCTGAGAGGGCTGAATGGGGCTAGTGGCCACCACAGTGGGTAGCACAGCACTGGACACATGAGAGGGCAAGGGTCCAGAAAGGGACTTAGGCCTAAGCTGAAGAGCACCAAAGGACGAAGTTTGAAGATGCCTGGCTGCTTAGTACTCTGAGTCCTCTTGTGCTTTGAGGTCCTTCAGAATAAACCTGAGTCACTTGTAGAAAAATGGATACATCTCAAGACCATAATGTTAAGTGAAATAAATCAGGCACACAAGCTTAAATATCACACAGTTTCTCATATATGAGAAACTTGAAGTACGAATAAAGAGCAAAACAAAACACGGGCATTAGGAAGAAGGGAGACAGATCTTTCTCCAACGGGAAGGGGATCAAGAGATGGAGGACGGGGGGAGGGAGGGGAGGAAAAGAGGATAAAAAAGGGAATTAAGGTGTATTATATACATGTACCAGCTCCACACAAGGCATGTAAACATGAT